>CM060887.1:552500-700000 GCA_030762935.1 Hymenopus coronatus | reverse complement strand
ATTGTTACGTTGACCACACTGTTGATAATGTCACCAAATGTTATCCGCTCAAAAAAAAAAATCTGATGTGTTCCATGCACATGACTTTCTCTATATCTCTGTAACACATTGTCAATAAGCTTATTCTTTTATTTATTTCATGCTAATCGAGAAAAATTAGCAGAAATAGTCTTATTTCTTGCTTTATTGTAAGTATAAACGAAATAAGAGAGTAGCATAGGTCAAAGTGAAAGCCAAAAGCTGGTCGCTATGTGACTGAAGTTCGTTTGTTTGTATGGACAGGAGTTGGCAAATTTCTATATGAGAAAAGTATAAGTTTTTCAAAGCTGAAACCAAAAACAAGGAATGTCTCAAAAACGATCAACTCCACGAAAAAAATGTATATAACATAAATTGTATTTTAACGTGCTCCACATTTTTTGTGTGTTAAGTTTTTGTCTATCTCTTACGGTTTAGTAGTTATGTAAAGTTCATCCAGAATAAAGTACTCTTCAGAGACTATTCACAGAAAATTCAAGATATACATTTTATTTGTCAGGTAAATATATTTAATATACGATATTTTAATCAAAATCGTTAGAGCAACTTTTTAGAGAATCAAAATGTTCGAAAAAAGTTCCGTGTAAAGGGTAGTTGGGAGTGGGGGGATTTTCTTGAAAATCTTCGTGTCGCATCCTTGGAAGATACCACACCTAAATACCAAGTTTGGTTTTTAACGGACTTTTCGTTTTTGAGCTATGCTGCCCACACACACACACACACACACACACACACACACACACACACACACACACAGAGACACACACACTGACATTTTTTAAAAATTATTTTTTTGCATTCAGGAGGTCTCAAAACATGTATTTCCGGTGAAATCTCTGTATCTCATTTTTGGGTGGATTACACTACCTTCTCTATACGCTATGTATATAGTACGTGTAGAGAAAGTAAAATGAAAATTATTAGTAATTATTTTTGTTCTGTCTTTATTGTGCCCTGTGTTTAATACCGAGTTACCAAAGTATGCCATGGTGTAGCTCCAAGCAATTCTACAGATAGCGCTAGAATACGACTCACTCCACATAAACCTAAACAATTTTAATTTCTCTCTGAAAACTCGTAGAAATGTGGCCCAGGGAGTTTCGACAAGAATCATGACAACATTCGATCAATGCCATCTGTTGATGATATTGTTGACAGTCGCAGGTCTTTGACATGTGCCATATAACAGTCTGACACCTGGAGAGTTCACATTTGTAACAGTCTCTGGTGGTCCACCCTCACTAACCTCCAGCATCCCGTACATTAAATTCCCGTCATATTGTAACGCTCTCGAAGTGAGCACTGTCTACAAGGCCTTGAAAATGCTAGTAATTTCCATCGAAAACATCAATATTGCCAACAGATGGCACTGATCGATTGTTGTCGATTCTCTCTACGAAATTAAAATGGTTCATGTATACATGGATCGCAAGGTACAATTTATGTGAAGTCCTAAATCTTATACAGCCATGTGCACCAGCTATTGCAGGAAAAGCTCAAGAGAACAAAGCGTCTGTGTACCTACATTGATACCTGATATCTAAATGCCTTCATTTGTTTTCAACAATTACAGTCATTATTTCGGTACACTAGTAGTAATACAAACGAATTTGTAAAACATCTTCTACATTGAATTCACATGACTTACACTTATTATTAATCATAACCCATTTCGTTGTGGACTTAAACAGAAAAGAGTTGGCTAAAGCTAAAACCAAATTTTCTGCAACAAGGTATTCTTATAAAAGTCTGTTATTCTATACACTTTATGCTAATCGACATAAACATTATATACATATATAGGTACAATAGCTTTATATGGTAGACAGCCAATTCGGTCACATTACACCATCGTGACAGGAAACTGCCTTGATAAGTGTGCTCCTACCTTCTCTAGTGAGCTTTGAAGCTTTTAATGTAACTCTCCCTGTTTGTTTACAGACATGGGATTGCTAACAGTGCTGGGAGATCACTGGGAGTTGATGAAGTTATTGTTTGTTTCCAGACATGGGATTGCTGACAGTGCTGCGACGTCACTAGGGTTGATGAATTTATTGTTTGTTTACAGAGATGGGATAGCTGACAGTGCTGGGACGTCACTAGGGTTGATGAAGTTATTGTTTGTTTACAGACATGGGATTGCTAAAGTGCTGGGAGATCACTGGGAGTTGATGAAGTTATTGTTTGTTCACAGACATGGGATTGCTAACAGTGCTGGGAGATCACTGGGAGTTGATGAAGTTATTGTTTGTTTCCAGACATGGGATTGCTGACAGTGCTGGGACGTCACTAGGGTTGATGAAGTTATTGTTTGTTTACAGACATGGAATTGGTAACAGTGCTGGGAGATCACTGGGAGTTGATGAAGCTATTGTTTGTTTCCAGACATGGGATTGCTGACAGTGCTGGGACGTCACTAGGGTTGATGAAGTTATTGTTTGTTTCCAGACATGGGATTGCTGACAGTGCTGCGACGTCACTAGGGTTGATGAATTTATTGTTTGTTTACAGACATGGGATAGCTGACAGTGCTGGGACGTCACTAGGGTTGATGAAGTTATTGTTTGTTTACAGACATGGGATTGCTGACAGTGATGGGAGATCACTGGGAGTTGATGACGTTATTGTTTGTTTACAGACATGGGATTGCTAAAGTGCTGGGAGATCACTGGGAGTTGATGAAGTTATTGTTTGTTTCCAGACATGGGATTGCTGACAGTGCTGGGACGTCGCTAGGGTTGATGAAGTTATTGTTTGTTTACAGACATGGGCTGCTGACAGTGCTGGGAGATCACTGGGAGTTGATGTAGTTATTGGTTGTTTCCAGACATGGGATTGCTGACAGTGCTGGGACGTCACTAGGGTTGATGAAGCTATTGTTTGTTTACAGACATGGGATTGCTAACAGTGCTGGATCACTGGGAGTTGATGAAGTTATTGTTTGTTTCCAGACATGGGATTGCTGACAGTGCTGGGACGTCGCTAGGGTTGATGAAGTTATTGTTTGTTTACAGACATGGGATTGCTGACAGTGCTGGGACGTCACTAGGGTTGATGAAGTTATTGTTTGTTTACAGACATGGGATTGCTGACAGTGCTGGGACGTCACTAGGGTTGATGAAGTTATTGTTTGTTTACAGACATGGGCTGCTGACATGCTGGGAGATCACTGGGAGTTGATGAAGTTATTGTTTGTTTACAGACATGGGGTGCAGACAGTGCTGGGACGGCACTAGGGTTGATGAAGTTATTTTTTGTTCACAGACATGGGATTGCTGACAGTGCTGGGTAGTCACTAGGGTTGATGAAGTTATTGTTTGTTTACAGACATGGGATTGCTAACAGTGCTGGGAGATCACTGGGAGTTGATGAAGTTATTGTTTGTTTCCAGACATGGGATTGCTGACAGTGCTGGGACGTCACTAGGGTTGATGAAGTTATTGTTTGTTTCCAGACATGGGATTGCTGACAGTGCTGCGACGTCACTAGGGTTGATGAATTTATTTTTTGTTTACAGACATAGGATAGCTGACAGTGCTGGGACGTCACTAGGGTTGATGAAGCTATTGTTTGTTTACAGACATGGGATTGCTGACAGTGATGGGAGATCACTGGGAGTTGATGACGTTATTGTTTGTTTACAGACATGGGATTGCTGACAGTGCTGGGACGTCACTAGGGTTGATGAAGTTATTGTTTGTTTACAGACATGGGATTGCTGACAGTGCTGGGAGATCACTGGGAGTTGATGAAGTTATTGTTTGTTTACAGACATGGGGTGCAGACAGTGCTGGGACGGCACTAGGGTTGATGAAGTTATTTTTTGTTCACAGACATGGGATTGCTGACAGTGCTGGGTAGTCACTAGGGTTGATGAAGTTATTGTTTGTTTACAGACATGGGATTGCTAACAGTGCTGGGAGTCGATGAAGTTATTGTTTGTTTCCAGACATGGGATTGCTGACAGTGCTGGGACGTCACTAGGTTTGATGAAGTTATTGTTTGTTTCCAGACATGGGATTGCTGACAGTGCTGCGACGTCACTAGGGTTGATGAATTTATTTTTTGTTTACAGACATGGGATAGCTGACAGTGCTGGGACGTCACTAGGGTTGATGAAGCTATTGTTTGTTTACAGACATGGGATTGCTGACAGTGATGTGAGATCACTGGGAGTTGATGACGTTATTGTTTGTTTACAGACACGGGATTGCTAAAGTGCTGGGAGATCACTGGGTGTTGATGAAGTTATTGCTTGTTTCCAGACATGGGATTGCTAAAGTGCTGGGAGATCACTGGGAGTTGATGAAGCTATTGTTTGTTTACAGACATGGGATTGCTGACAGTGTTGGGACGCAAGAAGACGCTGGTGTCCGTGGATAGTAGCGAGCTGGCGCGATGTCTCACTGTTGTGGATCTCACATTGCTCGGAGTCGGCAGCACTCTGGGTTGCTGACAGTGCTATGACGTCACTAGGGTTGATGAAGTTATTGTTTGTTTACAAACATGGAATAGCTGACAGTGCTGGGACGTCGCTACGGTTGATGAAGTTATTGTTTGTTTACAGACATGGGATAGCTGACAGTGCTGGGACGTCACTAGGGTTAATGAAGTTATTGTTTGTTTACAGACATGGAATTGCTGACAGTGCTGGGACGTCGCTAGGGTTGATGAAGGTATTGTTCGTTTACAGACATGGGAATGCTGACAGTGCTGGGACGTCGCTAGGGTTGATGAACCTATTGTTTGTTTACAGACATGGGATAGCTGACAGTGCTGGGACGGCACTAGGGTTGATGAAGTTATTGTTTGTTTACAGACATGGGATTGCTGACAGTGCTGAGACGTCGCTAGGGTTGATGAAGCTATTGTTTGTTTACAGACATGGGGTTGCTGACTGTGCTGGGACGTCACTAGGGTTTATGAAGTTATTGTTTGTTTACAGACATGGGATAGCTGACAGTGCTGGGACGTCACTAGGGTTGATGAAGTTATTGTTTGTTTACAGACATGGAATTGCTGACAGTGCTGGGACGTCGCTAGGGTTGATGAATCTATTGTTTGTTTACAGACATGGGGTTGCTGACAATGCTGGGACGTCACTAGGGTTGATGAAGTTAATGTTTGTTTACAGACATGGGGTTGCTGACAGTGCTGGGACGTCACTAGGGTTGATGAAGTTATTGTTTGTTTACAGACATGGGATAGCTGACAGTGCTGGGACGTCACTAGGGTTGATGAAGCTATTGTTTGTTTACAGACATGGGGTTGCTGACTGTGCTGGGACGGCACTAGGGTTGAAGAAGTTATTGTTTGTTTACAGACATGGGATTGCTGACAGTGCTGGGACGTCCCTAGGGTTGAAGAAGTTATTGTTTGTTTACAGACATGGGGTGCTGACAGTGCTGGGACGTCACTAGGGTTGATGAAGTTATTTTTTGTTTACAGACATGGGATTGCTGACAGTGCTGGGACGTCACTAGGGTTGATGAAGTTATTGTTTGTTTACAGACATGGGATTGCTGACAGTGCTGGGACGCAAGAAGACGCTGGTGTCCGTGGAGAGTAGCGAGCTCGCGCGATGTCTCACTGTTGTGGATCTCACATTATTCGGAGTCGGCAGCATTCTGGGTTGCTGACAGTTCTGGGACGTTGCTAGGGTTGATGAAGCTATTGTTTGTTTACAGACATGGGATTGCTGACAGTGCTTGGACGTCGCTAGGGTTGATGAAGCTATTGTTTGTTTACAGACATGGGATGGCTGACTCTGCTGGGAGATCACTAGTGTTGATGAAGTTATTGTTTGGTTACAGACATGGGATTGCTGACAGTGTTGGGACGCAAGAAGACGCTGGTGTCCGTGGAGAGTAGCGAGCTGGCGCGATGTCTCACTGTTGTGGATCTCACATTGCTCGGAGTCGGCAGCACTCTGGGTTTAGGAGTGTATGTGCTGGCAGGGGCCGTGGCTCGCAATGAGGCAGGTCCGGCGGTCACTTTGTCTTTCCTGGTGGCAGCAGTCGCGTCAGCCTTCGCTGGTGAGTTGTAAACCTCTCAACTATGTTGATAACAACCCTTATACTTAAGTAGGTACCTGTTTGCGAAGAAGACTTTCACTTTCAGCTGCAGTAGCAAATAGTAGCATGTCTCTTTGTAATGTATTTCTGGACTAAAACACTTCATAACTAATCATCCTCTTGGATATACCATTCTAAATGCAATACAAATATTAAGAATGAAGGAGAAAAAACAACACAATAATAGTTAGGATAAAAGCCCGCCCAAGAAAAAATGGAAATATAATTGTGAACAATTTAGCAAACTCTGCAACTATATCTGTCCAATCGTATCCACATATATTTGCAATAGATCTGACTCATTTAATTAAAAATAAAGTTAAGAAATGTTAGTACCACTGTCGGGAAAATCCAGTACGATTATTTTTTACGTTATTTTTCAATAGATCCTGACACAACCGACAGTACCAAAGCCTGAACTAGGGATAGCATCTTGGGAGCGATAGCGGGACAGAACCGAGTTAGCGCAGCATGGTATATAGTTGTGATGTGTTGACAATGTGGCAATTTTATTTTCACTAGCCATGGGAAGTGATTGAGGTTTGGTGGCTGGTAATCATAAATACCGCTGATTACGGGAACTAACAAAGGTACATACATTCAGTTGCTATTGTGTAACAAGTCATCAGCACCATCATCCCTTCATTTTCTCTCAAGAAACTTAGATTACAATGCACAACAACATACATTTGCAACGTTTCAAATGTGAATCGTCTATGATTGGCACGTAAACAGGCTTTATGTTGTGAAAAACTCTGCTCCACATCACAAGATGAGATTCGAGCAACACGAAAATAGGACGGGGGAAAAAATATAATCGCATTTATTTCCGTAGCAACACCTCGTAACACATTTCTTATTTCACACATTATTGCAAACCCGGCATTTTTGTGCAAACACTGTCTTTTTCACCGGTGTAAAACAGCTGTCACGGGTCTCTGATTAAAATTGTTTGCACAAGATCATCGACAGCTTACAGGGCTCGAGGTATTTTAGTGTTCACTGTCTCCAAATATGTGTTATTTTATATATGTATTTATATGCAAAGTTCTTCTGTATGAATTGCAAATCTTGATGGAACCCATTTGAAGCAAGAGATTTTACAATCTTGATTGAAGAGCTTGTATTATCATTAAAGACATTAATTACCTGTAAAACAGTATTGTATATACAACATAGTATACTGCCACGTTCCCAACGCGTTACTACAGGTTATTTACATGCGGCACGTGCAGGTCGGTCTCAACTGGGATGCTATTGCTAATGATAGCTAAAGCCATTTTAAAATTGAGACCGTTAGTTGGCCTCGTCATTATTATTACTACCATTATTAATTATTATTATTTAATGTACAATTAAAATATTTCTCAATATGTGTAGAAAGCTAGCTTGAAGCAAGAGCAATTAGGTTGTTTACGAAATTTGAGGGGAAGATTCTTTGTTAAAGTAGAAAGTTGGTAAAAGTCACGTTACTCCTTTATGCATGTGCGTGTAATGGAGTAACAGGTGAAAGTGAACTGGGAGAACTCTCTAATGTACAAGAAATGAGTTTTTCTTCATTGTATAAGTATAGTCACGAGGTATTTATAGTGCATTATGGGTAACAAGAACTGTATTATAGGACGCATAGACGCCAAGTTCGCGGTCTTTTTAACCAATAGAAATAAAGCAGCAACGACATCATATTGTTCTATATAAGTAACAGCTTGAAGACAGCTAGGGGCACATCGTAACGTTCAGTTGTCGGAGATATACAATGTAATGCTCAGTTGATATGTACGCATGGTTATAATAGTTATAGGCATAGTTGTCAGATATCCGCACATTTATGTTGTAAGTTGCAGGAAGTGCTAGGAACTTTGATTGTGAGGCAAAAGTGCTTGTCTTGATATTTAAAGGTTCTAGTCAAAAATAAATTTAGATATACAAGCTAAAAGTGTGTTGTGACATTTATAAGTATAACTCCTAACTACCAACCTGAGTGAGTCACCGGCCGACGTCATCGGAGATTTGAGCGAAGCTGAGGCAACTATTGTATTCGTCGCCATAAACAGGTACATGGTGAGTGACCTGCTATAAGTGATTAGGTAGGGGAGCACACACACACGCACACAGAGTGGGTAACGTCTCATACCTGGACCCCACGTCACCGATGCTTCGTTAAACATCTTTATAGATGTTCCTTTCTGTGATGGTTGCGATGGACAGGATCGGATGGTGAGTTGAGGCAATGTTGCAACATTACTTGTTCACATGCGATCATATTAACAGTTAAATATGAGTGTCCCACTGAAAAACGTTTGAAGACCTTCTTTGTAAATCTGTTACTGTAATTGCCTTTGTATAGAAAGTATCTTAAGATCTGATGTGTTCCATTCACATGACTTTCTCCTCATCTCTGTAACAAATTATTGTTAAAAAGCTTATGCTTCTATTTACTTCATTCTAATCGAGAAAAATTTGGTAGAAATAGTCTTATTACTTGCTTCCGTGTAAGTAGAAGCGAAATAAGGGAGTACCATAGGTTAAAGTGATAGTCAAGAGCTGGTTGCTATGTGACTGAAGTTCTTTTGTTTCTATGGACACGAGTTGACAAAATCCTGTATGAGAAAAGAGTTTTTCAAAGCTGAAACCAAAAACAAGGAATATTTAAAAAACGAACAACTCCATGAAGAAAAAATATACATACATATAACATAAAGTGTGTGTTTTAATGTGATCTACGTTTTTTGTGTGGTAGTTTTTGTCCATCTCTTACGGTTTAGCAGTTATGCAAAATTCCGTAAAAGTCATCCAGAATAAAGTAGTCTTCAGAGACTATTCCTAGAAAATGCAAGATATACATTTTATTTGTCAGGTAAATATCTTTAATATACGACATTTTAATCAAATTCGTTAGACCTATTTTTAAGAAAATAAAAAATTTCGAAAAAAGTTCCATGTAAAGTGTAGTTGGGGGTGGGGGAATTTCTTGAAAATCTTCGTGTCGCATCCTTGGAAGATACGAAACTTAAATGCCAAGTTTGATATTCTACGGTCTTTTCGTTTTTGAGCTATGTTGTCCACAGATACACAGATACAAGACAGATAGACACACACACACATACACACGGACCTTTTTGTAAAAATACTTTTTTTTTGTATTCAGGGGGTCCTAAAACATGTATTTCCGGTGAAATCTAGGTATCGAGTTTTTGGTTGGAATACAATACTTTCTCTATACACTATGTACAAAGAACGTGTAGAGAAAGTAATACAGTAGGCTAAGCGATGTTCCATTCTTATAAAAGCTGTCGCATGTGATTCAATTCGTTTTTTGTTTTTTTGTTTTTTGTTTTTTCCTTGTCATAAATTGAAATTCCAAAACATTGTTTCTCGAAAATATTTAACCCACCTAACCAGACCGCTAAAAATTATTTGCATTTGCTGCAGATAATACAACTCTATTAAAGATTTTAAGCTTTCACGGGAAGTCATCTGTAATACAACCAATTCTTAATAGATTTTTCATATTTAATTTTGTACTTGTATGAGAAACGTTTAAAATGTTTTAAAACTGAAACCAGTAACAAGGCATGTTTCGGAAGTTGTCAACTCCATGAAAAAGGAAAAAAAAAAAAAATCTGATGTGTTTCATTCACATGACTTTCTCTATATCTCTGTAACAAATTATTGTTAATAAGCTTATTCTTTTATTTATTTCATGCTAATTGAGAAAAATTAACAGAAATAGTCTTATTTCTTGCTTTATTGTAAGTAGAAGCGAAATAAGGGAGTAGCATAGGTTAAAGTGACCGTCAAAAGCTGGTTGCTATGTGACTGATGTTCCTTTGTTTGTATGACACGAGTTGATAAATTCCTGTATGAGAAAAGTATGTTTTTCAAAGCTGAAACCAAAAACAAGGAATATCTCAAAAACGATCAACTCCACGAAAAAAATGTATGTAACAAAAATTGCGTGTTTTAATGTGCTCTACATTTTGTGTGTGGTAAGTTTTTGTCCATCTTTTACGGTTTAGTAGTTATGCAAAATTCATCCAGAATAAAGTAGTCTTCAGAGGCTATTCCCAGAAAATTCAAGATATATATTTTATCTGTCAGGTAAGTACTTTAATATACGATATTTTAATCACAATTGTTAGAGCCATTTTTTAGAAAATCAAAATGTTCGAAAAAAGTTCCATGTAAAGGGTAGTTGGGGGTGGGGGGATTTTCTTGAAAATGTTCGTGTCGCATCCTTGGAAGATACCAAAGCTAAATAGCAAGTTTGTTTTTAAGGAAATTTTCGTTTTTGAGCTAAGCTGCCCATAGACACACACACACACACACACACACACACACACACACACACACACACACACACTCACACACAGACAGACACACACGGATATTTTTCTAAAAATGATTTTTTTGGATTCAGGAGGTCTCAAAACATGCATTTCCGGTGAAATCTCGGTGTCGAAGTTTTGGGTGCATTATAATACCTTTTCTATACACTATATACATAGCAGGTATACAGAAATTAGAAATGTGTATGATATAAATTGAGTGTGTTGAGAGAACTTTTCGTTTTTGAGGTATCATGTTCAAGACAACGGACCCATGAACACAGGCACTGCGCAAACACCCGGACCTTTCTCTAAACTATTTTGCCTAACTATATAATATCAGGAAACAAACTCACATGTTAGTGATGTACATCTGTCAACAGTGACAGGGCACCGCACATGTGTCTCAAGTGACCCTAGGGAGGAAGAGATATACGGACTGCATTCCGAACACCCATGTCTCCCGAACCTCTGGTGGTTCCCCGAGGGAGCCCGGACACAACACCAACCGTGAAATATTAGGGACCCCGTTCTGTACCAGGATCGCAGTAAAAGTACAAAGTGCCTTCACTTTCGTATTGTCGTTATTACGTTCCAATAACCCTTCAGTTTTTTTTTTTTTTCCTTTCTTAAACGAAGCAGTGGAGTATTCCATCAAGTGACATTTGTATCTCATCCTGCAATCTGTTTGTCCTGAGATCTTTACTCTTCATATGTTCCTTGCCAACATTGTAACATTTTTACTCTCATTTACCAAACGTGTAAATAAAACTGTATTTATCTTTATATTGTATATTTTTTATTTATACTTTTATTTAATGTCACCTAACTACACAGATCTTATAGCGACATTATGTAATAGTAAGACATTTTATAACAATTTGAATACAACATTTACACATTAAAATAATAATTTTATCTACCTTATAACATTAGTTATTGGAATTCTAACAATAATATGTATATATTATGTAGTGTTTCATACAACAGTGTATTAAAAGTATACAATATTTTACAGTGCAGTAGCAAGTTTACAATATTTTATGTATTTAAACAATGATGATAATTTGACTGTTTCGTTAAGTGCTGCCTGAAGATTTGGTGGCTGGTTCTGCAGTTAGAATAGCGGGAACATTTCGTTATGATGTGTTTGACTGATAGTCTCTGTTTGGTGAATACATAGTCTTGAGTTAGTTCAGTATGTCCTATTCTAAGTTTGGTGAGTATCATCTGTTGATAGTCTCTGTTTGTGGTGTGGTGAATACATAGTCTTGAGTTAGTTCAGTATGTCCTATTCTAAGTCTGGTGAGTATCATCTGTTGATAGTCTCTGTTGTTGTGTGGTGAATACATAGTCTTGAGTTAGTTTAGTGTGTCCTATTCTAAGTTTGGTGAGTATCATCTGTTGATAGTCTCTGTTTGTGGTGTGGTGAATACATAGTCTTGAGTTAGTTCAGTATGTCCTATTCTAAGTCTGGTGAGTATCATCTGTTGATAGTCTCTGTTGTTGTGTGGTGAATACATAGTCTTGAGTTAGTTTAGTGTGTCCTATTCTAAGTTTGGTGAGTATCATCTGTTGATAGTCTCTGGTTGTTGTGTGGTGAATACATAGTCTTGAGTTAGTTCAGTATGTCCTATTCTAAGTCTGGTGAGTATCATCTGTTGATAGTCTCTGGTTGTTGTGTGGTGAATGCATAGTCTTGAGTTAGTTCAGTATGTCCTATTCTAAGTCTGGTGAGTATCATCTGTTGATAGTCTCTGGTTGTTGTGTGGTGAATACATAGTCTTGAGTTAGTTCAGTATGTCCTATTCTAAGTTTGGTGAGTATCATCTGTTGATAGTCTCTGGTTGTGGTGTGGTGAATACATAGTCTTGAGTTAGTTTAGTGTGTCCTATTCTAAGTTTGGTGAGTATCATCTGTTGATAGTCTCTGGTTGTTGTGTGGTGAATACATAGTCTTGAGTTAGTTTTGTATGTCCTATTCTAAGTCTGGTGAGTATCATTTGTTGATAGTCTCTGGTTGTGGTGTGGTGAATACATAGTCTTGAGTTAGTTTAGTGTGTCCTATTCTAAGTCTGGTGAGTATCATCTGTTGATAGTCTCTGTTTGGTGAATGCATAGTCTTGAGTTAGTTTTGTATGTCCTATTCTAAGTTTGGTGAGTATCATCTGTTGATAGTCTCTGGTTGTTGTGTGGTGAATACATAGTCTTGAGTTAGTTTAGTATGTCCTATTCTAAGTCTGGTGAGTATCATCTGTTGATAGTCTCTGGTTGTTGTGTGGTGAATACATAGTCTTGAGTTAGTTTTGTGTGTCCTATTCTAAGTCTGGTGAGTATCATCTGTTGATAGTCTCTGGTTGCTGTGTGGTGAATACATAGTCTTGAGTTAGTTTTGTATGTCCTATTTTAAGTCTGGTGAGTATCATCTGTTGATAGTCTCTGTTGTTGTGTGGTGAATACATAGTCTTGAGTTAGTTTAGTGTGTCCTATTTTAAGTCTGGTGAGTATCATCTGTTGATAGTCTCTGTTGTTGTGTGGTGAATACATAGTCTTGAGTTAGTTTTGTATGTCCTATTCTAAGTCTGGTAAGTATCATCTGTTGATAGTCTCTGGTTGTTGTGTGGTGAATACATAGTCTTGAGTTAGTTTAGTGTGTCCTATTCTTAGGCTGGCGAGTATCATCTGCTGATAGTCTCTGTTGTTGTGTGGTGAATACATAGTCTTGAGTTAGTTTAGTGTGTCCTATTCTAAGTCTGGCGAGTATCATCTGTTGATAGTCTCTGTTGTTGTGTGGTGAATACATAGTCTTGAGTTAGTTTAGTGTGTCCTATTCTAAGTCTGGCGAGTATCATCTGCTGATAGTCTCTGTTGTTGTGTGGTGAATACATAGTCTTGAGTTAGTTTAGTGTGTCCTATTCTTAGGCTGGCGAGTATCATCTGCTGATAGTCTCTGTTGTTGTGTGGTGAATACATAGTCTTGAGTTAGTTTAGTGTGTCCTATTCTAAGTCTGGCGAGTATCATCTGCTGATAGTCTCTGTTGTGTGGTGAATACATAGTCTTGAGTTAGTTTAGTATGTCCTATTCTAAGTCTGGTGAGTATCATCTGTTGATAGTCTCTGGTTGTTGTGTTGTGAATACATAGTCTTGAGTTAGTTTAGTATGTCCTATTCTAAGTCTGGTGAGTATCATCTGTTGATAGTCTCTGGTTGTTATGTTGTGAATACATATTCTTGAGTTAGTTTAGTATGTCCTATTCTAAGTCTGGTGAGTATCATCTGTTGATAGTTTCTGGTTGCTGTTTGGTGAATACATAGTCTTGGGTTAGTTTAGTGTGTCCTATTCTTAGTCTGGTGAGTGTCATCTGTTGATAGTCTCTGGTTGCTGATTGGTGAATACATAGTCTTGAGTTAGTTTAGTGTGCCCTATTATAAGTCTGGTGAGTATCATCTGTTGCTAGTCTCAGGTTGCTGATTGGTGAATACATAGTCTTGAGTTAGTTTAGTGTGTTCTATTCTTAGTCTGGTGAGTATCATTTGTTGCTAGTCTCAGGTTGCTGATTGGTGAATACATAGTCTTGAGTTAGTTTAGTGTGTCCTATTATAAGTCTGGTGAGTATCATCTGTTGATAGTCTCTGGTTGCTGATTGGTGAATACATAGTCTTGAGTTAGTTTAGTATGTTCTATTCTTAGTCTGGCGAGTATCATTTGTTGCTAGTCTCAGGTTGCTGATTGGTGAATACATAGTCTTGAGTTAGTTTAGTGTGTTCTATTCTTAGTCTGGTGAGTATCATTTGTTGCTAGTCTCAGGTTGCTGATTGGTGAATACATAGTCTTGAGTTAGTTTAGTGTGTCCTATTCTTAGTCTGGTGATATCATTTGTTGCTAGTCTCTGGTTGCTGATTGGTGAATACATAGTCTTGAGTTAGTTTAGTGTGTCCTATTCTTAGTCTGGTGATATCATTTGTTGATAGTCTCTGGTTGCTGATTGGTGAATACATAGTCTTGAGTTAGTTTAGTATGTTCTATTCTTAGTCTGGTGAGTATCATTTGTTGCTATCTCTGGTTGCTGTTTGGTGAATACATAGTCTTGAGTTAGTTTAGTATGTTCTATTCTTAGTCTAGTGAATATCATTTGTTGATGCCGGCTGAGAGTTTCGTATATTTTAATAAATGATGTGTTACTTTGTACCTCTTGCAGTTTACTATTGCTATTATTTTCAATCCAGTCGTTCTTCAATTTTTATATCAGCTTCTTCTTAACATACTGTATAGCATCTTCATGTGGAATAGGGATAGGGGGATAAACTGGTGGTTGTTTTGTTGCTTCTTTTGCTGCTTTATCTGCTCTTTCGTTCCCCTCTATCCCCTTATGTGTTTCTATGAACTTCATTCTTGGCATATCGGGACATTCTAAATTTATTTCTGGGGTTTTTAGTCTCCAAGGTGGAATTTCGCGGTTGACGTTCCTACTTATTAACCTCGGAAGAGGTCATCCCAGTTCCTGTAGGTAACAATATGTTCTTTGACCGAAGGGAACTGAATATCTTTGTAAACTCTCTTTTTCATGAGTAACACGTCAGGTATTTTGTTTGGAGTTTTTGACGAAATTTGTGTAATCCTATAGGTAAGGGTTAGTTGTTTTCTTCTTACTTGGAGTGCTGGTTCTTCTGCTTCTATTTGTAAACTTTCGTTAGGGCTTGTGCGATGAGCTCCAAGAATTATCCGCAGTGCTGTAGTATGGATGACATCAAGCATTTTTAAAGTGGAGGGACTAGCGGAGTTGTAGATTATAGAACTATAATCTATGCTCGTACGAATCAAGGTTCTATAAGTCATACTAAGAACAGAGTAGTCAGCTCCCCAATTGTTGGCCGATAATATCTTTACGATTTTTATCAGTCTTCTGCAGTCGTCTCGGAGTTGTTTTATATGAGGAGCCCGTGTCAAATGTGACACCAAGTAACTTGATTGTGTTTACTATTTCAATTTTATGGCCTTTGGCATATATTTCAGGTTGTGTATATTGCTGTCTAGTTTTTGAAATACTGTACATTTACTCTACATTCAGAAAATTGTAACCTAGTCTTTTGCAACCAATTTTCTACATTTAATATTGCTTCTTGAAGTAGCTTTCCTGTTGTACTAATGTTTTTACTTTGACAGAATATTGTGAGATCATGAACAAATAATGTTGATTGAACAGGAGCTTTAATAATAGATGCTATATCATTAATAGCAATTAGGAAAAGTGTCGCGCTTAAGACTGATCCTTGTGGTACACAGAAACGGATTTAGAGAGATGGTCCTTCAATCTGTCTTGTATGTTTCTATGCTTCAGAAAATTATCTATAAAGTATATCATATTTCCATTTATGTTGTTCTCCAACAGCACTTTTATTATATACTCTCTGCATTTAGTGACCTAAGCCTTTTCAATGTCCAGACTCACTGTAACTAGATGGTGAGAAGAATTGTTAAAGGTTTTCAAAATTGCCGTTTCTAGAGCAAGAAGGTTGTATGTTGTGGAGTGAAATTTACGAAACGCATTTTGTAGATCAGTGAAGAATTTGTTTTTTTCTAAAGACCATTGTGAGCGATTATTGATAACTTTTTATAAAAGCTTAATGTTAATGCTTTAGGTACCTTTGAGGTAAACACTTGTATTTAAGAACAGGTATCACAATGCTATTAAACCATTTGAAAGGAAATACTTCAGCTATACAGGCCTCATAGTCCCTCGTCGGGCAGTTGTACGGTATACAATCAGGCCCAGGAGCGGAGCTTATAACAGAAGCTTTTAACTCTTGAAGTTGTATGTTACGGTGATACTTTTGGATATTACTGTTCACCATTGTTTGTTTTATAAACGACCTATATTAATTTTTAAGTTTCAAAAATTCTGGTTTCTTATCATTTGCATTAGGTGGCTCTGCAATTGATTAAACTAGGACATC
The DNA here is from genome assembly GCA_030762935.1 of Hymenopus coronatus. Classification (NCBI taxonomy): domain Eukaryota; kingdom Metazoa; phylum Arthropoda; class Insecta; order Mantodea; family Hymenopodidae; genus Hymenopus; species Hymenopus coronatus. The sequence goes on along the minus strand of CM060887.1, from coordinate 683,605 downwards.
AGAAATGTGTTTATAGTCTAACAAGGAAGGACCGCTATGTGGTTCACCAAGCATTGGAATTTGGAATGAATGTGTGATACCTTTGATTTTTTTTAAATTTGTACCAGATATCTTGTTGAGTTGTTTTGTGATTAAATGACGAAACAAAGGATATTCCTTTTTGCTCTATTTAATTATCCTTCGTGCCTTAACACGGAGTCTAAGATAATATAGCTTATTATCTATAGTAGGTTGCTTTTTATATTTAAAAAAAAAAACTCTGTTTTTCTCTCTTGTAGCTACTTTGCATATGAATTATTCCACCACGGAACGACTTTTGTTCTTGCAATATTAGAAGTTCTAGGAATATGATGTTCAGCTGTTGAGACAATAGAGTGCTGAATTGTTTTATTAGTTCGTTTATATCCCATTTGTTGAAGTCATTGGTAGATCCTTTAGTAAGTCAATAACACGTTGTCTAAATGCATTCCAGTCACATTTATTTAGTATCCATTTTTATGGTTTTTGATAATCATCAATATAGAAAGAAATCAGTGTTAAGAAAAATTGGAAAATGGTCGCTTTTGTGTGCAATACTAAAATAGGTCGCTTGACCTTGATTTAATAGAACTAGATCCTTCATATCTAGGAATTGTTCTATCAGTATGCTTGGAACCCCATAAGCTGCTATGGCTATCGAAATCGCCCAATAAAACAAGAGAACATTTAAGTCTAAGTTAGCACTTGTTGGAAGATAGCTATTGCAATTGCTTCAAGTGTAGTAAGATAGGTTTTGGAGTTATGCCACTCGCATCACACAATAATGTACATATTTTTCCTTGAACTTGTTAGCTAAGTGAGCTGGGCTTTTAGTCCATCGCACAATTATTAAACCCATAATACTAACCAAGTATATAATGGGTGTTCCAGTTTTCCTGGCCACTAGTCATATTATCTATTTTGTACTTCTACTGCAACTAATCGTCATTAGTTATGGCATTTCTTTCTTCAGTTAAGGCAGCCATTAATTTCTTTTCCATTCTAGTGGTTCTGTTGTTTAAGCTCCGATTAGGGACGAAACTTTCTCACTAGCTCCTCCCGTAGTTCTCTGTCATTTTAACTGTGTCTTGCTTATCTACAGCATTCTCATAAAAGCTCAGAAGCTGTAGATAATTCAGAGAAAATGTTTATGGCGTTTTCTCCATGATTTTCCTTAAAGGTTCAAATAAACCATTCATGCTGGTTTTGACTTTCTTTGCTGGTTGGTTTTCTTTATAGGCACTTCTTCCTATCTGCAACAGAGGACATGGAACAGATTCTACAGTGGAATCGTTAGCGTCTAAGCTGGGAAATGTGTCTTCTGTCATGTTTTATTCCAAGGGTGGGTGTGGAAAGAATCATTTCTTAATTTTCCTGCTTGCTAGCATCACATGCTTTATGTATTGTTAAGTCCATAGCTACATTTCCTGCCTCAGACATTCTTGTTTCCTTGCCATCTTTTGTTTTCTGAATAGGCAATGTCCGTGTAGGTTTTAATTTTTCCTGTAAGTTGGTAACAGGCGCTTGATTTTGGGTTAAAGTCCCTCCAACATTGTTGAAAGATGCATTGGATTGTTGTACTTGATTATTCACTGACGCCTTATTTGCGGGGAGGTTGTTAATAGGTGGAAAGTCAACTTTGATATGAGATGCTCCTGTTAGTCAGTTTGTGTGCACTGCAAGAAGCACACGGTGTATCAGTTGACAAGTAAATCCAGTAGTTTGTGTTTTCGTACTGAATTTGCGTATTTTCATGTCGTCAGGATGGAAGCTTAGCATGTGGGAGAAGCTAGGAAGAGGAATACTAGCTTTTATATACTCTAAAGATGAAACGGCTGTATTCCTAATTTCAGCAGGGTTTCTTCTAGTGCATAGTTTGGGATCATTTTAGATATAATTATTCTCTTGTTTTTCTCTAGGAGGGGTCTCATTTGGAGTGAAACATTATTTATCATTGATTTGAGATGCTTTGTGGTTAATTCTGTTACGATTTGTGTTTGTTAAGTACATACAAATCCTATTGTTGGATACACGGGAAACGAATCGGATGGTTAGTAAGTTTCCCAATAGCAAGGACATGAGCTTATATTACTATTGCTTTCTCTTTGCTCCAGAGTGGGATATCTTGCTCGTATTCACACTCTTATCTTTAGGTTTGGTTTGCTGCAGCCATTTTGTTTGGTTAGGTTCTTGCACAGTTTAACTATACCAGTAAAATGATTAGTACTTACCCAAAATTATTCCAACAGTCTCAAACTAACTAGAAGTTGAATGTTTCACCTCAGACGATGCAAATAGTAACGTTTGCTAATAATAAATATGGCTTAAACATGACTTAGAACATCAAACACAATCATGGCCTACTCTGACCTAATGAGATGTTCTTTGTTTATTTGTTTTGTTTTTTATTTACACATCTCATCTTGCACTAAAGGTTTACTTCCTGAAGTTTCCAACACTGAAAATTAAACACTTATTTGAGTTTACATTAACTGCATATTTACAAAACATTGACATAAATATCTACGCGTCACATTCTACTTCATTATTCCATGTACAAACTATTCTTACAAATGTTTATTTTGTATCTACCATTTTAAACTTTTACAGAAATAACTATAATACATATTTGCTTGTAGATAGAGAGTAGCGACGTCAAATGTTTAGCAATGAACTTAATTACTAATTAGTATTGAAGGGTTCGACCATTAATAACGATAGGATCTCGGCTAACCTCACAAAAACAACTTTTGTGTTTTAACCACGTGTACATTTTCTGTGCAGTCTACAACAAGAAAAGGACATTGAACATATACATTTTATTTGACATGCAAATGTTTTCGGTATATAGTATTATAATTAATATCGTTAGAACATTTGTAACAATATTCCATGTAAAGAGTAGTTTGGTGTGGTTGATTTTGTTAAAAGTCTTCGTGTCGAATCTTTGGAAATACTAAGTTTGGTATTTAACCGGCTTTTCGTTTTGAAGTTATACTGTTTTCAGATGCACTTTTTTCGAAAAATACATTTTTGGGTATTCAGGGAGTCTCAAAACGTGTATTTCCGGTGAAATCACGGTAATGAATTTCCGGGTGGAACACAATACCTTCGCTACATACTGCACGTAGTAGAAAAGGTACAAATGTGTTTCCTCTGCTTTACTCAAACCTAATGGTAAGTCAAATGTTTGAAAGTGGGTCCCATGATATCGGGAGAAACAACTGAATAACAACAGTCACTTAAAAATGGAAGTATTAAATAATTGAAAGAAAGTGAAGTCGAGTCAGGGCGCTAGCAAGATGGCGGATTCAGATCTGGCGGGCGGGCGTAAAAATACTTAGCATATCTTCCTTCCGAAGTAAAGCCGGTGATCCCGTGGTAGATTTACGGCACGTAAAAGAACCTCAAGTCTGATAAAGAGGCATCTGAACAAAACTAAGCTTTTTTTGACGCTCAATATAAAAGAGACGTTAAGAAGGAGGCGAGTTAAACAGCGTGCATGATATAATCTGAATCTATTGCTAGAAAAATTTTATATACCCAGTTTTTGCTTTTTCTTTTTATTTTTCTGGCTAAAATATTAAATATTACAAACTCCTCACTTTAGAGTTACAGTCTATAAATGTGTTGAACTACTATTTGAGTGAGAAACAAAACATTTGTAAAATAAACTACAAGGATTTGAGACCCCAGTTGTTGAACAAGAGTGAGGAAAGAAGCTAATGTGAGTGACCCTGGCAAGTTTGTTCTCCGTCCGAAAAGTCTTTCTTGAGGCAGCAGCAGCATTCTTGTTCTTCTTTACCGTGACCTCGGACACTTCTCTAGTTCCTGTTTCTTTCAACATAATGACATAACCTGTCAGAATGATAAATCTACCAACGCATGCGCCGTGAAGGTCACTTTCAGTGTAGCCGCCTCAGCAAATCCTTATTTCAAACACTTCATATGGAATTTGGGGATGTTTTCACTTTTCAATCGACAATTTATCAAGGTTTGCAGAGTAATGTGGTTGAAGTTGAAGGCGGCTGGCGAGTCGGAGAAGCCGCGACTTCATCTTGCTGTTTGCATGTTGGGATTGCTCCAACTTCAGCTTGTTTCACCTCAATACTATCAAAACATTTACATAAAGTTAAACAAAAACAAACACATTTGCAGTGAGACAAGAGCTTATCTTAAACTGCTAATATTAAATGAAACATTTCCAGATGTAACAATAAGTTCTTGTTGATAGTTTACAAAAAGAATACGACAATAACTATAAACGGTTCGTGCTTAGGGGGAAATGCGTATGTTTCGAATTCACAAGCTACCTCCAAACTCTCTTAACTAAATAACTGCCCTTTGCTCGTTTACCTGAAGGCTAGGACAGGTTTGCTGATAACGAGCAAAGAGATACCCGTGCTGGGCAAGAACACCATGTGGGGTGTACACTAATCTCAAAATGATGTAGTAATCAAAAACATGGGTAACAGAGTTTTGAAGGCACATCAGTTCCAGTGTAAGCTTATACCTCTTCGTCTCTACCTGTTCTTACAAAATATTTTTCTTCTTTCTACTTCATAATAACATTACCAAGAATAAGCTTTCCATTTGAGAAAAGTATTAGAATATTGGAAAATTTAAAGTAAGAGAAAAAAATCTCATAAATCGTTAACTCCACAAATATATAAAATTGTGTGTTTGACATTTTTATGAAGTAAGACTTTATGTACGTGTTAGTTAACAGTTATACGATAGTGTAGAAGACAATCTATGCATTTCATTTGTCATAAAATATGTTAAAGATAGGCTATTATAATGAGAATCGTTAGAAGTATTTTGGAAAATATTCTATGTAGATAGTACTTGGAAGATACTGAATTACATGAGGTTGGTGCTTAACGGACTTTTCGATTTTGATTTACGGTGTTCACTCACACTGCCGCGCACATTCCATCAGCCTTGCTTCAGCTGTAAAGCAACAGATTGCAATGGCGTCCTATTAAATTACATATCGTGTTACTCTTGGGGTGATTAAGGAACGAAATGTAGCTTGTACAGCTAGCTGCTTCTAGTCAGCAAGTAATGTAGTGAAACATAACCTAGCAAACAATCATTATTCCTAGTGCATACATAATAAGTTTTACGTTACCTTCTCATTAAACTTTTTTTTTTTTTTTTTTAGCTTAACGTCCTTTAACCTGGTTGGTCATATCGGACGATGAATGAAATTGGTGAAATGATACTCAAATGATCTCTGAGTCTATGGAGCTTAAAGTTACTCGGCATTCGTCTACTCAGGATAAGAGAAAACCTTATCAGGGCAACTCACCATAAGCGAGAATCGAACTCACGACCTTTTGAATGTGAAGCAGACACGCTACACCACACTACCCAGGCGGGCTTCATCAAACTTAGCTTAACGTTAGAATTTAATGGTGTTTCCAAAAGCGAAACTTTTAAATTAGCCTGGGTGCGACATCTTGTGGCAGCAGCTTCTCAACAAGTGACAGTCGAAAATGCAGTAAATGTGTGTCACACATTGTTGAGTAAAGAAAGTAAGATTTGGAGGGAATCTAGTGATGATTGAACTGCAACTTGAAGCAGTGGGACAGTTAGTTCCATCTTCACATTAATACCTTTTCTGATAAGTCTCTTCTTTATATTAAAGAAACGTGCAGTGAATGGTTGTGCGTATGTGAATGCTTAAATTCGCAAAAAACCATTGGATCGATGTACGTAAGCAAACTTTCAAACAACATTTCTGCATTTTATAGTTTTAGGGAGAATTTTACATTTCGTACTGATTGTATAAAACTCGCCTTCCTGTTTTATTTATTGTGCGTTCATTTAAGAGTGAAAGTATGACCTAGCCATTTCTTGTGCTGCCATACGAACGTACAATTGTATGGTGGTACACGTGATGTGTTCATGTGTATTCCTGGAAGAATACATTGCCGGTGAAATGAGAATGCACGGTTCTTTTTGGATTCAGGGGACATATCTGTGCTGAAGTCTGGATATAACATTTTTGAGTGGAGCACAATAGTTTCCCTACTTATTACACGTAGCAGAGAAAGTGAAAAGCATAATGTGTAGAGAATGGCATGTCAAACGAGTAGATAAGGTGAAGTTAGCCCTGTTTACGTAACAATATTTTACGTGACAAACACTCATTACCGTGATAATACAATAGCACCAAGGACTAGCAACTTTCTGACTCATCAAGTTAATTATCAGTTGCGAGCACATACACAAGTACTGTGTGTGTGTGTGTGTGTGTGTGTGTGTGTGTGTGTGTGTGTATGTGGCCAAAATACTAAAAATCTTAAGTGTACCATTCACATGACTTTCTCTATATCCCTGCAACAAATTATTCTTAAAAATCTTATACTTCTATTTACTTTATGCTAATCAGAAAAAAATTGGCAGAAGTTCTCTTATTACTCGCTTCCTTGTAAGTAGAAGCGAAATAAGGGACAACCATAGGTTAAAGTGATAGTCAAAAGCTGGTTGCTATGTCAATGAAGTTCCTTTGTTTATATGGATAGTAGTTGACAAGTTCCTGTATGAGAAAAGTATACGTTTTTCATAGCAGAAACCAAAAATAAGGAATGTCTCAAAAACGACGAACTCCACCAAAAAATTGCATATAACATAAATTGTCTGTTTTAATGCGCTCTACATTTGTTGTGTAGTAAGTTTTTGTCCATCTCTTACGGTTTAGCAGTTATTCAAAATTCAGTAAAATTCATCCAGAATAAACTACTCTTCAGAGGCTATTCCCAGAAAATTCAAGATATACATTTTATTTGTCAGGTAAATATCTTTAATATACGAAATTTTAATCAAAATCGTTAGAGCCATTTTTGAGAAAATCAAAATTTTCGAAAAAAATTCCATGTAAAGGGTATTGTGGGTGGAGGGATTTTTCTCAAAATCTTCGTGTCGCATCCCTGGAAGATACTAAACTTAAATACCAAGTTTGGTATTTTACCGACTTTTCGTTTTTGAGTTATCGTGTTCACAGACACACGGAGACACGGACACACACACACACACACACACACACACACACACACACACACACACACACACACACACATGGACCTTTTTGTGAAAATGCTTTTTTTGGATATTGGGGACCCTAAAACATATTTCCGGTGAAATCTCGGTATCGAATTTTTGGGTGGAGTGCAATACTTTCTCTATACACTATGTACATAGTGCGTATAGAGAAAGTAAAAACGAAAAGACCGTTGTATACCAAACTTGGTTTTTATATTTAGTATCTTCCAAGGATGCGACACGAAGATTTTCAAGAAAATTCCTCACTCCAAACTACCCTTTACATGCAACGTTTTTCTGGAATCTTTATTTTACTCTAAAATGGCGCAGCATGGTATGTGATGTTTTCACTAGCAGTGGAAGGTACAGCAACTAACATGGGCATCATTTTCTCTCAACATACATAGATAAGTAACGCGTTCAATATGAATAATCTCCGACTGGCAGACTTCAGGACACATCATCAACTATTGGGTAAGATACTCCACCAGCAACACTTGTAGCACATTTCGTATTTCACGCATTATTCAAAATAAGACATTTTTTTCTAAACACTGTCTTCACTCTCTTTTTCACACGGTCTAAAACAGTTGTCACGTGTCTCTGATTGCACAAGTTCAGGGCTCGAGACATTTCAATGCTCCCGTGGCCTGACAAAATGGCTGTAATTTCTGGAATTGTTGGGAGGTTAATTTTCAATCTTTGTTTAATTAGCGGAAAAAAGGATTTAGTCACTGCTCCTTTTGTGGTACTATTCCATCTAGTCTGCCATTCCTCGGTACCTGCCCTTTTAATTTCCGATTTGATGGTGGATTTGGGAATTTCATTATATATTATTTGTTCTCTTGTACAGGCTTCTTTGGCTAGTCTGACAGCTAACTCATTACCTTCGATGCCAACATGGGCCTGCATCCAACTGAAGTGAATCGTCCAGTAACGTCATTGTAGCACCTTACCAACATTATGAATATTATTTATTAATGTATTGTGTTTTTGTTTTCTTTTAATAGAGATAGTGTGATTCTACTGTCAGTGTATACGGCTGCAGTTCTTTCTTCTTTCGATAGTTCTTCCATTGTTTGAAGTTCCTCTAGGGCTTTCCAGATATCTACCTCCTCAGCTTGGTTATCAGTATATTTTGTAACGAATGAGAGTTCCGCGTTGAAATATTGCTGCTGCTGCTGCTGCTCCTACGTTTTCTTCTGATTTGCTTCCGTCTGTAAAGAGTTCTATTGGGTATGTTAAATTTTCCTGAGTTTCTTGAATAGTTATATTTTGTGCACATATAGAAGGTATGTATTGGCGCAAATAAATAGAGCAATTAATTTGCATATCAAAACTTGCTTATACAAATTTTGAATAAAAATAGAGCACTTAATTTGCATACCTGACAGCTATAAATCATTGATGCATATTAAAGAGCCCGCGGAATGAGCCCCCCCCCAAATCTCGCAAAACCGCAGATAGGCAATTATTGAGGTACATTGATGGTATTTTGAAGGGTCATTTTCAATTGAAACTTAATGCAATCATATTTTACCTATAATTGCTCAATAGAAACTTAATATATTATTCGATTTGAATATTAACTATGATTAATTTAATGCAGAATGAAGAGTATTTTCAAGGCATACGACCGCAAGATGGCATCGTACTTTACCTCTTTTTTTCTTTTTTTTTTTAAACAGTAACGGAGTCTGATCAGGACTCCGGTACTGTATCCCTGTTTACATTTCCCCCCGTAGGTGTTACTGATTACTGGTTTTACTGTTTCTTTTACAAACATATACACATTGCACAAACATATAACATCCATGCCCAAGGCGGGACTCGAACACACGATCCCCTGCCCACGAAGCACCAAAGCGAGACGCTTTAGCGAGCGTGGCCATGGGGACCGGCCCTCTTGGACATGAGCAATACTAACACTTGTGAAAACAAAAAAACAAAATTGCAGCATTTTATTTTGCGAAATCCACCGAAAATCACAAAATGGCAGCCCTTAAGTGTATTAATGCAACTTATAGCTAATAGACGAATTGCGCGATTCAGGAAAACACGAATTCTTTATTTACTTTTTATTTGATTGTAGAACGTGTTGGAGGATGCAAATACACTTGTCTGAGCTTTATCTAATATTTCCAGAATAGAAAGTCGTTAAATAATCACTATGAAAAAATTCAAATATGCGACATGTGTGCTACGATGAACAAACATTAGTCCCAGCGGGGAATCGAACTTCGGACATCAGGTCACACACACGATCATCTATTCATACACACATCAATATACATAATTCAAATGAATGGCAGGATGAACAAACATTAGTCCCAGCGGGGAATCAAACCTTGGACACCGGAACATACATACAAATCCACACACAGTTACACGCACACACAGATACACGAGCACGCGCACAATCTCGCACACACGCATTCACACTTGCACACACACACACAAGACTAAACACACACACACACACTCAAGAATAACCACACACACACACACACTTGCGCACACACACACACACTTGCGCACACACACACACACAAGACTAAACACACACACACATTTGTACACACACACACAAGATTAAACACACACACACTTGCACACACACACAAGACTAAACACACACACACACACATACACACTTGCACACACACAAGACTACACAAACACACACTTGCACACACACACACACTTGCACACACACACACTCAAGACCACACACACACACACACACAAGACCACATACACACACAAGACCACACACACACAGACACAAGACTACACACACACACACTTGCACACACACTAAAGACCACACACACACAAGACCACATACACACACAAGACCACACACACACAGACACAAGACTACACACACACACACACACACACACTTGCACACACACTAAAGACCACACACACAAGACCACATACACACACAAGACCACACACACACAGACACAAGACTACACACACACACACACACACTTGCACACACACTAAAGACCACACACACATAAGACCACATACACACACAAGACCACACACACACAGACACAAGACTACACACACACACACACACTTGCACACACACACAAGACCATACACACACAAGACCACACACACACAAGACTACACACACACACTTGCACACACACACAAGACTACACACACACACTTGCATACACACAAGACCGCGCACACACACACACACTTGCACACACACACAAGATCACACACACAGACACAACACCACACACACAAGACCACACACACAGACACAAGCTTACACACACACACATAACACCAGACACACAGACACAAGACTACACACACACAAGACCACACACACAGACACAAGACTACACACACACAAGACCACACACACAGACACAAGACTACACACACACACACACACAAGACCACACACACAGACACAAGACTACACACACAGACACAAGACCACACACACAGACACAAGACCACACACACAGACACAAGACCACACACACAGACACAAGACTATACACACACATAAGACCACACACACACGACCACACACACACGACCACACACACACGACCACACACACAAGACCACAGACACAAGACCACACACACAAGACCACAGACACAAGACCACAGACACAAGACCACACACACAAGACCACAGACACAAGACCACACACACAAGACCACACACACAAGACCACACACACAAGACCACAGACACAAGACCACACACACAAGACCACAGACACAAACACAAGAACACAGACACAAGACCACACACACACAAGACCACACACACAAGACCACACACACAAGACCACACACACACGACCACTCACACACAAGACCACACACACACGACCACACACACAAGACCAATCACACACAAGACCACACACACAAGACCACACACACAAGACCACACACATACACAAGGCCACACACACAGACAAGACCACACACACACAATACCACACACACACACAAGACCAGACTCACACAAAGACCATTCACACAGACAAGACTACACACACACACACACACAAGAGCACACACACACAAGGCCACACACACACAAGACCACACACACACAAGAGCACACACACATAAGACCACCACACACACAAGGCCACACACTCACAGAAGACCACACACACACACACAAGATTACACACACAAGGCCACACACACACACACACACAAGACCACACACAGACACAAGACCACACACAGACACAAGACCACACACACAGACACACTTGCACACACAGACACAAGACCACACACAGACACAAGACCACACACACACACAAGACCACACACAGACACAAGACCACACAGACACAAGACCACACACACAGACACAAGACCACACACACAGACACACTTGCACACACAGACACAAGACCACACACAGACACAAGACCACACACACAGACACAAGACCACACACACAGACACAAGACCACACACACAAGACCACACACAGACACAAGACCACACACAGACACAAGACCACACACACAGACACAAGACCACACACAGACACAAGACCACACACACACACACACAAGACCACACACACACACACACACAAGACCACACACAGACACAAGACCACACACACAGACACACTTGCACACACAGACACAAGACCACACACAGACACAAGACCACACACACAGACACAAGACCACACACACAGACACACTTGCACACACTCACAAGACCACACACAGACACAAGACCACACACACAGACACAAGACCACACACACAGACACACTTGCACACACTCACAAGACCACACACAGACACAAGACCACACACACAGACACAAGACCACACACAGACACAAGACCACACACACACACACAAGACCACACACACACACACACACACAAGACCACACACAGACACAAGACCACACACACAGACACAAGACCACACACACAGACACACTTGCACACACAGACACAAGACCACACACAGACACAAGACCACACACACAGACACAAGACCACACACACAGACACACTTGCACACACTCACAAGACCACACACAGACACAAGACCACATACACAGACACAAGACCACACACACAGACACAAGACCACATACACAGACATAAGACCACACACACAGACACAAGACCACACACAGACACAAGACCACACACACAGACACAAGACCACACACACAGACACAAGACCACATACACAGACACAAGACCACACACACAGACACAAGACCACATACACAGACACAAGACCACACACACAGACACAAGACCACATACACAGACATAAGACCACACACACAGACACAAGACCACACACAGACACACTTGCACACACAGACACACTTGCACACACAGACACAAGACCACACACAGACACAAGACCACACACACAGACACAAGACCACACACACAGACACAGTTGCACACACTCACAAGAGCACACACAGACACAAGACCACACACACACACACGCGCAAGACCACACACACAGACACACTTGCACACACAGACACAAGACCACACACACACACAAGACCACACACACTCACAAGACCACACACAGACACAAGACCACACACACACACACACACACAAGACCACACACACAGACACAAGACCACACACAGACACAAGACCACACACACAGACACAAGACCACACACACAGACACAAGACCACACACAGACACTCACACAAGACCACACACACACACACAAGACCACACACACACACACAAGACCACATACACAGACATAAGACCACACACAGACACTCTTGCACACACAGAAACACTTGCACACACAGACGCAAGACCACACACACACACAGACACAAGACCACACACACACACAAGACCACACACACACAAGACCACACACAGACAAGACCACACACACAGACGCAAGACCACACACACACACACACACAAGACCACACACACAGACACAAGACCACACACACACACAAGACCACACACACACACACACACAAGACCACACACACAGACACAAGACCACACACACACACACACACACAAGACCACACACACAGACACAAGACCACACACACACACAAGACCACACACACACACAAGACCACACACACAGACGCAAGACCACACACACACACACAAGACCACACACACAGACTCAAGACCACACACACACACACACAAAACCACACACACAGACGCAAGACCACACACACACACACAAGACCACACACACAGACACAAGACCACACACACACAGACACAAGACCACACACACACAGACACAAGACCACACACACACAGACACAAGACCACACACACACACAAGACCACACACACACACACAAGACCACACACACACAGACACAAGACCACACACACACACACAAGACCACACACACACAAGACCACACACACACAGACGCAAGACCACACACACACAGACACAAGACCACACACACACACAAGACCACACACACACAAGACCACACACACACAGACGCAAGACCACACACACACACACAAGACCACACACACAGACTCAAGACCACACACACACACACAAAACCACACACACAGACGCAAGACCACACACACACACACAAGACCACACACACAGACACAAGACCACACACACACAGACACAAGACCACACACACACAGACACAAGACCACACACACACAGACACAAGACCACACACACACACAAGACCACACACACACACACAAGACCACACACACACAGACACAAGACCACACACACACACACAAGACCACACACACACAAGACCACACACACACAGACGCAAGACCACACACACACAGACACAAGACCACACACACACACAAGACCACACACACACAGACACAAGACCACACACACACAGACACAAGACCACACACACACAGACACAAGACCACACACACACAGACACAAGACCACACACACACACAAGACCACACACACACACACAAGACCACACACACACAGACACAAGACCACACACACACACACAAGACCACACACACACAAGACCACACACACACAGACGCAAGACCACACACACACAGACACAAGACCACACACACACACAAGACCACACACACACAAGACCACACACACACACAATCTCACACACACATCAATAATCACACGAACATACTTGCATTTGTGCAACCACACTTACATAAACACGGATTGGAATGACACGAGTTTTTAAAAAGATTATCACTGGAATATTATAAAAATCTAATGTGTTACACTCACGTGACATCTCTAGCACTTCTACAAACTTCTTACATAAGTTTATTCTTCTTTCTGCACCTTACTAATGGAGATACTCATTAGTTCAATGTTCTTATTACTTAGTTCCTTATAAATAGGGAGAAAATAGGCTAAACCGATGGTCAAGTTTTTTAAAAGCTGTCGTTATGCAATTATCATTACAAATCACTTCTTTTCTTGGCGAGGAGTAGCACAAAAGTAAAACGGACGCTCCCGTCTGAAAAAAGTATAAGTACTTCACAACTGAAACTAATAACAAGGAATACCTCGAAATGGGTAAGCTCCACGAAAAAAAATGTTTATGACATAACTTGTGTATTTTAACAAGACCTACATTTTTTGTAGAATAAGTTTTTTTCTATCTCTTACGGTTTACTAGTTATGCCAAATTAAGCAAAATTTGTCCAGAATAAACAGGTATTTAGAAGCTATTCCCGAAAATTCAAGATATACCTTTTATTTGTCTGGTAAATATCTTTAATATACTATATTTTAATCAAAATCGTAAGAGCCATTTTTAAGAAAATAAAAAATTTCGAAAAAAGTACTATGTTAAGGGTAGTTTGGAGTGGGGGAATTTTTCTCAAAATCTTCGTGTCGCATCCTTGGAAGATACTAAACTTAAATACCAAGTTTCGTATTTTAGCTACTTTTCGTTTTTGAGTTATCGTATTCACAGACACACGGACACACACACACACACACACACGGATCTTTTTTTGAAAATACTTTTTTTGGATACAGGGGGTCCTAAAACATATATTTCCGGTAAAATCTCGGTAGCGATTTTTTGGGTGGAATACAATACTTCTCTATTCTTAGTACATTGTACATACGGGGCTAGAGAAAGTAAAAATTACGGGGTCGGCTTTCACAATTTAGACGAAATATCAATAATATACGCTATCAACAATTTTTACTGCAAGAATGTATTAGCAAATCTTCTCCTACTACGAGCTACAATATACCTAAACACATCTGCTCCTGGACCTCACTAAAATTCTGACCAGAAATGCAAAGGGACATCCTATAATGACTCCTTTCAGGTAAGAAGTGACGGTCGGTCCGGCCATCCATTGCAAGTCCAAAGGCATTTTCTCCCATTGTAGGAAGTAATATTACTGACAGACTATTAGCCAGCCCCACAAGACTGAGACAACTTTCAACTAAGAAAGGCCAATTTTCCTATGACATTGCACATGACCATACCTAAAAACATGTCGCTTCTTACCTGAAGGGAGTCATTAAATAAAATAATACCAATTTTCCTCACATTCAAAAGGTACTACCAATTTTCAATGCAGATACCACCTACATACTCATATTTTACACTTAAGTCATTTTCAGAAATATCTACAACATAGGCTTTCAGGTGCCTAAAAACCAAAATCATACCAATTTTGCTGAAATTCTAAATGTACTACTAATTTTCAGTAAATATACCAATTATACTCATATTTTACACTTAAGTCATTTTAGAAAGATCTAACGCAGCAAAAAGACGCATGTGCCTAAAAATTCAACCATTACCAATTTTTCTCAAATTCGAAATGTACTACTGGTTCAGTCGTGGAGCCATATTGCGGTATTCTTCGTTATGTAAATGATATTGGATAATGAAAAGTAGGAATTGTCTATCATTATTAATGTAGCTATAAATGGTTCTTTGGCAGTGAACATAGTATAATTGTGTGCTACTCTGTATATGGTCACTTAGATGTTCGCTGACAAAGAACCCTTCCTTTTTTTAATTTGTAGATAGAATCGTATGATTTTGATTTGTAATCTGCATATTTTAATTGATAGGATAAAATAGGATTAATCTAGCCTATCTTCACATTGTTATTTATGATGATTACAACATAGAATATTACGTATAAGTATGAGTGTTCTTAGTACTCTACCTCAGAAGTCAGTTGGTCTTCGCTAGTTTATATTGATAAATATGTAAAAGTATCCTGGAAGACTCTTGCATGGAGCCTATGATAAACTTAATTTCTATAGCACTATGAAGGGAAAGAAGGGATATACTGTGTGTGAGTGTGCCGAAAAAGATTAATAAATACATCTATTTCTCGACTTAAATCACATCGTGGAATTTGTGATAATGAGAGATTAGATCATGGTGAAATGTCCTTCCTAGTACAATAGCGACGTCTGATGATGCAACTAATTCAAGTAATGGTCTCGGATCATCTACTCGTAATGCTATTCTGGATTCAAGAAGAAATAAGTGTCCCTACAATGGAAGTGATGTCATCATCTCATCTGAATATTATAATAATAATAATAATAATAATAAGATGAATAATAATAGTAATAATAATAATAAAGAGAACGGAGGTCATTGTGAATTAAAATGCCTTGATAGTGTCAACATCACACATGTGCTCACAAGCAGCTTACAAAAGAGATCACTCAAAAGAAATCTCCATGATTATACAGGAGTTGACAGAATCCGGTGCCATAGAGTGAAAATGTCATGGGTAATATTATAATAAATGATTTTTTCAATGTAATTGTGTTTCTCATATTCGGCCATATCCTTTTCCTATACTGTAGTGAAAATAATATATTAGGGGGCCCATAAGTATATAGGCTATGTAATTAATGTATGTAGTAACTTTATGTATTTCATTACGTGACGTAGTTAATTGAAGTGTTTAATTTCGTGGCGTAGTTAATTGATGCAATTAATGAAAATGTTGATGTTAAGTATTCTCGTAAGTTGTAATGCATAGATTAGATTAAAATCATTAGATTTGGGTTATGTTAGGTTAGGTTGGGATAGGCTACTTTGGGATGTGTTAGTTAGGTGAGTATCATTAGGTTTGGGTTAGGATAGGTTAGGCTGGGATAAGTGAGGTTAGGTAAAAGATTCTTGATGTGTTTTTGCCACAGGTTTGCACTGATATTAAATGGGGTGGTGCTTTACTCTTGGTTTTCTTGAATAATTCCTCTTCAATTCTCTGAATGACTGATATAGAATGCTATTCACTATGTTTCATCTGCATTGTATTAGTCTTGGTCTTATTCTTTTAGATTGGATGAAAATGACTGGATATGGTTTTATATAGGTGTAAATAATAGTACTGCTATTGATTCTTAATGGTATTTATCAAGAAAATGGCTGTATACAATACATTGTGATACTTTGACGATAATCTTGTAACTTCATATAAATATGTTCATAGACCTAATTAGTTCGAAAAAAAAGAGGTTATTGATCAGTATAGCTAAGAGTCATTTTATAAGATCATTTATTTGAATGTGATTTAATAAATTCTATTTTTAGACAGTCATTTTGTTCGCTTTTTGGTTCTGCATATGTGAGCTCGTTTATCAGAGTTCTTGCATTGCAATGTTTGCATAATTTTCTTGGTGAGGATGTCGATTGTGATGGGTCAACAAAATAAACCGCAAAGTAAACAGTAGTCAAATGCATATGTTATTCTTTGTTGAAATGCTATACTTCTGTCACTTGCATCGTAACTTATTTATTTTTGCCTTGAATGAAGATATAGCCCGCATTTCATTTGGCTCCTGGTGTATTTTATGGCTTTTCATTTTATCTGTTCAATCATGTTTGGTCTGTTGAACTTTTTAGCTAAATCGTGCAGTGTTGCTTTATATGAGCAGTTATCGCCTTCACACATACTTATGATTTCATCAGCATTCTGGTTTTCTATAAGTTTTCTCTTTAGGTAGGTGTGACCAAGTGGTGCTCATCTGGTTGTGATGTGTTCTAGATCCAATCATTTCTGAAACGCTGCATTCTTTTTATTCTAGTTGTGGAGTATTAGAATGTAAAACAGTGAAACTTGCGTTGCATTTGCTTAGTGTAGACTTTTGCTTTCTGATTGGAGCTGCAATTCAATGTGGTCAGTTTGGTTAGGTCTGCTGCATTTCTTAAGAAGATTGCTGAGTTTTTCTTTGAAGATGTAGCTTGCAGATCTATATGGGGTATTATACTAGCTCTCACACATTCCAAACTGTAAGCAGTTGAGTTAATCTTTGCTCTGGGTTTTGCAGTCATATTTATCTGAAACTTGAAAATGTTCATCATAAAGCAAAAAGCTATTTTTGCATGAATTAGAATTCATATAAGAAACTAAAAGCAATAAACCCTAAATATTAGCTATCTTGAGAAAATACCTGGTCTGTATGATGTGTTATGTATTTATATTTCTTAGATATCTGTTGTATCGTGTCTACATTATTGTTAGAACCTGTTTGGGACTGCTGGGATGTTTTTAACATACTAGTCCTGGATTCGTGTTGTATCATATCTGTGCTGTTATCTAATGTTTAGCATCGTCATATTGTTGTGGAGATTGCTTTTCTTTGACACATCAGACATTCGTAAGTTGTATCTATTTCCGATAATATAATTAATGTGTATTAATCATGGCCTCTCGGATATTAAACAATCTTAAATTATTTCTAAAATAAAGTTGAATGCCTTGTGATACCTTTTGTTGATTGAGATCCGATTAGATTGTAGTTGTGCTAATTTTTTAATGCTTCGCTGGTTTAACTATATAACACAAAAACGTATTTTCAAAGTCCTCTTTATATGGCTTTAATGTATTACAGATGACGTTATGAAATTCTGTAGGCAATCCGCTTTCCCTCATCTCCCTGTGATATTTTTTTTTTCGGAGGGGTGTAAGTAGAAGTGGGAATTCTGTAGTATAGCATCATAAAAGAATAGGGTGCCTGGAAGTCATTGGCACCTATATTCATTTATAAGCCCTCTCCGTCTAATATGTTCATGTTAGGGTCGGTTAAGATTGCATAGATTTGTTAGACTAAGCTAGCTTAGGATAGCGCTACGTTATGTTAGACTAGATAAGATTAGGCTAGGTTAGGATGGATTAGGTTAGGGACGATACGTTGCCCTATCGTTTTCTTGCTCATGTTTGAATGCGCATGTCTTGAATGTTTTAAACCAATATGATTATGAAGTTGGGATTTATTAACAATGCATTTTGAATTAGAGCAAAATTGGTATGATTTTAGTTTTAGTTCATAGGCATCAGAAAGGTTATGTTGTCCTAGATGTTTCTGAAAATTGCTTATGTAAAATATAAGCATAAATTTGGGATCTGCAATGAAAATTAGTAGTACATTTCAAATTTTAACAGGATTGTAGAGATCTTACTTTTAGGTACTTACGTCTCCTTTGTTGTCGTAGAAGTTTCTGAAAATGACTTCGGTGTAAAATAAAGGTATGTAGTTGGGATCTTCACTAAAATTAGTAATACATTTAGAATTTGAGCAAAACTGGTATGATTTTATGTATCTGAAAGGCTATGTGTCGTAGATGTTTCTGAAAATCACCTAAGTTAAAATATGAGCCTGTAGTTGGGATCCGCACTGAAAATTAGTAGTACGTTTCGAATTTGACAAAAATTGGCGATGGTTGTATTTTTAGGGACCCAAGTCTCTTTGTTGTCGTAAAAATGACTTAAGTGTAAAATATGAGTATATAGTTGGCATCAGCAATGAAAATTAGTTGTACATTTCGAATTTGAGCAAAGTTGATATTATTTTAGTTTTTAGGTACGTACACCATTTTGTTGTAGGTGTTTCTGAAAATGCTTTAAGTGTAAAATACGAGTCTGTAGTTGGGATCTGCTGTGAAAATGAGTAGTACATTTCGAATTTCAGAAAAATTGGCATGGTTTTAGTTTTTAGGTACCTATAGAATGATCATGTGCAATGTCATAGGAAAGTAGACCTTTCTTAGTTGAAAGTTGTCTCTGTCTTGTGGGGCTGGCTGAGCCTGTCAGTTATATTTCTTCCTACAATGGGAGAAAATGCCTTTGGACTTGCAATGGAATTCCGGGCCGACCGTCACTTCTTACCTGAAGGGAGTCATTATAGGATGTCCATTTGCATTTCTGGTCAGAACTTTTAGTGAGGTCCAGGAGCAGATGTATTTAGGTATATTGTAGCTCGTAGTAGGAGAAGATTTGCTAATGCATTCTTGCAGTAAAAATTGTTGATAGCGTATATTATTGATATTTCGTCTAAATTGTGAATTTAAAAATTCGTAATTTTTATAATATTCCAGTGATAATCTTTTTAAAAACTCGTGTTATTGAAATCCGTGTTCGTGTTTATGTAAGTGTGGTTGCACAAATCCAAATATGGTCGCGTGTGAGATTATGTCTGTGTGTGTGGTCTTGTGTCTGCATATGTGTGTGAGAGACTATGTCTGTGTGGGAGATTGTGTCGGTGTGTGGTCTTTGTGTCTGTGTATGTGTGTGAGAGAGCTTATGTCTGTGTGTGTTCTTGTGTTTGTGTGGGAGTTTGTGTCTGTGTTTTTGTCGTCTTGTGTCTGTGTTAGGGCTTGTGTGTGTGCATGTGTATCTGTGTTTGTGGGTGTCTGTGTATTCGTGTAACTGTGTATGTGTGTGTGGCTGTGTATGTGTGTTCCGATATCTAAGGTTCGATTCACCACTAGGACCAATGTTTGTTGATCTTGCCATTCATTTAAATTATGTCATGCATTATGTCAGTTATGTGCGGATGTATGGTCGTGTGTGTGTGTGTGTGTGTGAGATAGCCTATGTATGTATGCCTTGATGTCCAGGGGTCGATTTCCTGCTGGGACTAATGTTTGTTCATCGTATCACTTGTCACATATGTGAATTTGTTCTTACTGATGATTCTTCGACATTTTATGCTCGAAATATTAGATGAGTGCCAAAACAAGTATATTTTCTACTTTCGTACACCCCTCTGCAACGAAATAAAAAATAAAGAATTTGGATTTCCCTGAATCATGTAATTTCTTTATTAGTTATAAGTTGCATTAATACACTTAAGGTTTATGTATTTAAAGATCTGTTCCCTTTATATTTTGCGATTTTGCAAATAAATTGCTCTAATTGTTATTCATATTTTTGTTGTGTATGAAAATTAATTGCTCTAATTATTTAGCAAATTTGTGCCAGAACACACCTTCTATATCTACTACTTAACATGACTGAAATTTCATGAAAAAGAACTAAAAATCGACTTTATAATTTTAATTCCATAAAATAATTTAAACGTTCCTGAATATAAAGAAGCAACAATTCGTCATCAGGCGCAGTTTTTAAATGACTTAACTGTAGCTACAGCAAAGACTAGAAGTTAAACTGTACTAGACTCGGCAAGAAACATTTCAGTTCGACAAGATCTCATTCGAGTCATGCAAAGTAAAAAACGAAGTTATGCAGAAGATAAGCAGCAATGCTAAAAGAAAAGGACAGAAAAGGTAGCAGCAGAAGAGAAGAAAAGGAAAGCTGAGGGTCCAACCTACCATCCTGGTGGATTTTAATGTGAGCCATACATTCAAGTCTTAATTGTTTTCTCGCTATTGATATTTTTAGCATTTTTCTTCTTGTTAAATGTTCCTTGCGGAGCAGTCTTTCTGTTACACAAATGCAATTTGTTGTACAGATTCACAGAGGGACAATGAATGAGAATTTCCCTAGGTTTTATTGTCACAAGCATTTAAGGATACGTTTTTACTTTCTCCATACGCACTATGTACATAGTGTATAGAGAAAGTATTGCACTCCACCCAAAAATTCGATACCGAGATTTTACCGGAAATATATATCCAAAAAAAGCATTTTCACAAAAAGGTCCGTGGGTGTGTGTGTGTGTGTGTGATCGTGTGTCTGTGAACACGATAACTCAAAAACGAAAAGTCGGTAAAATACCAAACTTGATATTTAAGTTTAGTGTCTTTCAGGGATGCGACACGAAGATTTTGAGAAAAATTCCCCCACCCCAAACTATCCTTTACATGGAACTTTTTTCGAAAATTTTGATTTTCTCAAAAATGGCTGTAACGATTTTGATTAAAATTTCGTATATTAAACATATTTACCTGACAAATAAAATGTATATCTTGAATTTTCTGGGAATAGCCTCTGAAGAGTAGTTTATTCTGGATGCATTTTACTAAATTTTAAATAACTGCTAAGCTGTAAGAGATGGACAAAAACTTACTACACAAAAAATGTAGAACACATTAAAACACACAATTTATGTTATATACATTTGTTTCGTGGAGTTCGTCGTTTTTGCGACATTCCTTATTTTTGGTTTCTGCTATGAAAAACGTATACTTTTCTCATACAGGAACTGTCAACTCCTATCCATATAAACAAAGGAACTTCATTGACATAGCAACTAGCTTTTGACTATTCTTTAATCTACGGTTGTCCCTTATTTCGCTTCTACTTACAAGGAAGCGAGTAATTAGACTATTTCTGCTAATTTTTTTTAATTAGCATAAAGTAAATAAGTATAGGTTTTTTAAGAATTATTTGTTGCAGGGATATGGAGAAAGTCATGTGAATGGTACACATCAGATTTCTAATTTTCAAACATGAAAATTATATTTTTATGACAGAAAATGACATTCATAACTTTAAAAATGTTTGGAATGTACACCAAAGGAGACACACAGACGCCCCGGGATATTTCAAAAAGTAGACGTGTTGTGAACCTCAATTTGAAATATTAGACGGAATTTTTAATTTTTTGTTGCAAGGGACTTTTTTAGTGATGTGATAAAAACATAATCAAATTTGACCGTAACCTCCAAACCATCAAAACAAAATGAAATAAATTTGCAGTGTAAATTATTTGCATTATTAAATTAGATTGCGGTATACATTTGAAAAAGTTGGCATTATTAGTTTGAAGTTTCAAACATTTACTCATAAACAAGTTTGTTATATTTCGTGCGAGTCGTATTCACCCATGCTGCCAATTACTGATTAACTTGGACACATAAAAAACATTTTACTTATTAATTTGTGAGAAGGAGTGTAGGTATGCAGGAGTTGGTACATCTTTTATATGTTTATACTCAAAAAACTTAAAATTCCAAGTTTCTGAAAACAAAGTAATTTTTTTTTTTATATCGGAGAGCCAATTTCTAATGATATGTAAGTGTAGTTTGTTAAGTATCGTAACTTCACCAAAAAGTGGATTTGACTAGAGAACAATTTCCTGACTGATTTTTTTTTTTTTTTTTTTTTTTTATTTTAAATCGTCATTATCGCCTGTACATTCAAGAACTGCTCTTACCCACAATGTAAAGACTGGGCAATGCTTAAAGAAGATCGACCATTTATATAATTATAGCACATCGGGCATTGACATGAAACATTTTACATCAACAATTAAAATATGAGAAAACTGACTGATCAAAAAAACAGCATACAATCAATGATTGGTGCAGAAGAACTCTGGATTAGTGGCGATACTGAAAAGAAAAGTCAATTGGTTAATGAGTCTTGGAAACGGAATCTAAGCCTACAAAAGTCAGGGAAATTGACAGTATTCGTTGCTAATTTCTGATTTGATTCTTTTGTTTTTCTTTTTCACCATACAGCCCTGACCTAGCACTTTGTATGTTTCCAAAAATGAAAGATCAAGTACGTGTAATCACACGAAGCAGTGGAACATTATAAAACCTGCAGAGACTCAGGAAGAGTGACGTCATTGCTTTAACAACTGCTTTCATCCCGTGATTGAATGTTAAAGAGAGTAATTTGAAGAAAAAACTAACAAAAACAATACAACTATTGAAACTAATCTTTGTTTAATTGGGAATAATATTGAGTGTCACCCAAGCGTGTAGTATCAAGTGGCAAAAGCATTTAGCAGCGTGCATGTTACTGCGCCTGCGCTCGTAACCAGCTGGCCTTGCAAATTAAACTGGATACACTTCTTATCGCAGCAAACATTACACAATGTTTCACATTTCTGACTCACGGTCACGTCAAGTATGTGGAAAATTTTATAGTGAACTGGTCTTTAGTTGTAATGAATATAATTATATTTATTTTAACTTTCTGTTACACTCATCTGCAACATAACCTAACTTAAATAATACAATTACTTTACGGATGTTAATGAATACTACATTTATGAGTAATCATAATACAGACACCAGCAAATTAGTAATTAGAGGTTGTCATAATAACTTTCATTCTGTTCTTCTAAATATTGTCTTCCCAATCTATTTCCCACATCAATTGCCGTATATCCTCCTTCACTAATAGCATGTGCTATGCTTTTATATGCTTGTGTTTTGAATTGTACAGCATTTCATAATAGGAAACGTGTAATGTTTGTCATTTTATGTTCTAATCATAGATGTGAAGGTCGCTCTAAGTTAGATTTTACCAAAGGATGTTTCATGTCTATTTGATCGCGTTATATGACACAGAAATATGATAGTATAGTACAGAAATAAGGGGTTGTCTTATCCTGACAACACGAGTAACTTTAAGCTCCATGTCTGAAATCATTCATCAATAACTAGGAAGTGGTATAAAAGTGTAGCAATAAAACTATGATTGCATTTTACAAAAAGGATACCCATGTCTATATAAAGAGATGCTTTTAGCCTCTAAACTCTGACTCAAAGATTATTTCCATAAAGTGAAAGCGTCTGTTAATAACGTCCATCTTGTGTTTTATGCTAATATTAAAGTAATATTATTTTCCCGGTCCTGTTGATCAGCAAGTAACTGGATTCTTCCAGTTTTGTTTTCTGACATGGCCTGCTTGTTCCTACCACAAATAGAATGCCATCTTTGAATGATCACGTTTCAGTATTTCAACAGTTTTCTGATTTTGAAATGTCCACGGAGCGAGTTTATCAGTTTAATTACAAGAATATGCCAACCAAATTTGCGTGCAAATCCGTTCTTCTATCTATTGTAAGATTTTTACTTTCTCTAACACGTGTGTGCAATGTACATAACAGGTAGAGAAGCTATTCCACCCAAATTTCACCGGAAATACACGTTTTAGTGCCCCTCGTATCCAAAAAGCTATTTTTGGAAAAAAGAAAAAAGTCCGCGTGTGTGTCAGTGTACCTGTGAACACGATAACTCAAAAACGGGAAGCCGGTAAAATACCAAACTTTGTATTTTATTTTGGTATTTTCCAAGCAGAAAAATCACCCACCCCAAACTACTACCCTTTACATGGAAAAAATTCCAAAGTTTTGATTTTCTCAAAAACGGCTCTAACGATTTTGATTAAAATACCACACATTAAAGCCTTTCCATTACAAATAAAATGTATATTTTGAATTTTCTGGTAATAGCTTCTGAAAATCTGTTCATTCTGGACTTTTACTGAATTTTGCATAACTGGTAAACCGCAAGAGATAGCGAAAACTTAATAGAAAATGCGGGTCTCGTTAAAACATAAAATCTATATCATATACATTTTTTTTCGTGGAGTTGAACGTTTTCGAGATATTGTTTTCAGTTTTAAAACTGTTCTCATACGGGAACTTGTTAACTACCAACCACACAAAAATCCCTCAGCAATCATGTTTTAAAACACTTTATCCTACAAGGAAACGAGTAATGTTTATCATGAAGTAGATAAAACAATAATACTTTTTTTCAGAGGCGAAGAGGAAACTGATGTCAATGGAACACATCATATTATTTGTGTTTAGTAACTAAATTGACTAGAAAATAAATATTTACGGCATGTATATATTATAGTACTGTCATGTAAACGTAGTTTTATTTATGGATACCCTTTAACTTTTGTTCTCAGTGTCCCATTCTGTGCTAGGCTTAACTTTGCTCAGAGAGCTCTTCATCAGGCTTGAGGTTCTTTAACGTGCCGTAAATCTACAACACCGGACTTTCCTTCCGAAGGAAGTCATGCTAAGGATTTTTACGCCCATCGTCCCCCGCGACCTTGCCTATATGGAGTTAGACATTACACCACGGAGAGTGGTTGAAATACAGTTTGTATTTGAGAGTAACAAGTAAGAATTAGAAACACATTTTATACAGATATTTAATATTTTGAGAATGTAGATGTGTATAGCGTTAGTTGGGCTTGACAAGAAATAACATGAAGCAGAAATGTAGAGAAGGTCATGTGAGTGTAACTCTCAGATTACTGATCACAAACCATGGTGACGTCATAGCAAATTAAATAGCCCAACTGCTTGTAATACAGTAATTTCCACTCCATAAAGCAATTTAGAAGTTTAATAATAGCAAAGCTTGTAAAATAATTTAAACTGTAAATGAAAAGTTTACTAAGTTAAACCGTAAGGGGCAGGTGTATAGCTATCTGATCACGATTAGAAAACAACGTGTTACATTTACAGCACTTTCTCTACCTGTTCTTCCACAATGCTTCATGAGAAACACACAAATATGCTTATCGCTTATTTACTTACCGGGAGATTAAGCAAATAGTACGTTTAAGCGGTAACAAAGCTTTTAAAAAACTGGTCGCTATGTGATGACCTTGAACTCCTCTGGCAAAATAAGTGAATAACGACTTACCATTTGAGGAAAGTATAAATATTGGAAAACAAACCAATATCAAGTAATATCTCGGAAATGGTTAACTACACAAAAGAAAAAAAAAAAATGCATTTCACATAAATTCACATAAAGGAGATGTACATTTTGTTGTTGCAAGATTTTTTGTATCTTAATAATTATGAAAAAGTTATCCAGAAATAGGAGAACTTCAGAGACTGTCGCCAGAAAATTCGAGATACCTGCCCATTTTATTTGTCATTAAAGTGTCTTAAACATAAGTAGTATTTTAATCAAAATGATTTTCAGAAAATCAACGTTTTTGTAAAGGATATATTGGGTAGTGACATTTTCTTGAAAATCTTGTTGTTTCGTGCTTGGAAGACGTTATGTTTGGTATTTGACACTTTACTCGGTCTGCCTGCAATAATTCTCGATATTTGTAAATGAAATAGTTTTAAGGCACAAAGATCGCGGGACCTGAACTAATATAACTAACGTGAAGCACGAGCAAGTAAGCAATATTTGTCCTTTATAAAACACATTCATTTAATTCGAGAGTTTTTTTTTTCCTTTAATGATTTTTAACGTCCTTTAAGCTGGTTGGTCGTATCGGACGATGAATGAAATGATCTCGGGGTCCATGGAGCTTAAAGATACTCGACATTCAGGATAAAGGAAAACCTTACCCGGGTAACTCGCGACCTGTCGGGGTTAGAGTGTAATGTTGAGTTGGGCAGATGTCGCTTAGTGCTGTTTTAGACCAGCGGGTCGCGCTCCTTGGAACCAGTTGGTTTTGGCCCCATCGAGTTCTGCAACTCTTTTAATGAACGAATATCTGTGCACGTCAAATTGGTCGCCTGCTATTAAACTCATGATCACGTGACAGGGTGAATCACATCCCGGGAGTCTTTGTTTAACGAAAATAATTTCGTTTGCTGCCACAGAGTCCCACTTCAACAACACCAAACTGAGAAGCAGGTTACTGGTCTCGCACGATCTGCTGCTTGTATCCCGGAGCGACACAGTTGGCAAGCGTGTCAGCGTACAGGTCAAGACGTTGCGTCATCTGAAAGCCCCACACGTCTCTCACTTGGCGACACAGGTTCAGGTCCAGTTCGCTGACCAGCAGACCGTCGCGAACTCGGCTGAGACCCGGGGTTCGACTACCGTCAGGTGCAGCCACGTAGCTGGAGCCATAGAAGTGACCGAACTTGTGTTGAGCTGGAGCGCCGTCGGCCGAGGTGAACTCGTGCTCGTAGACTTCCGTCCCCACGCGGTTCACGGAGCACGTGAAGTAGCCGTTGGCGATGGCAGCACACCGGGCTTCGATCCCCCAGAAGGGCTCGCTCAGGTGACCGAGGGTTGCCGAGGGGTTGAACACTATCTCGGCGCCGTTCAGTCCGAAGGCGAGCCAGTTGAGTGGATGATGACGACCGTAGCAGATGTTGACTGCGATGCGACCGAAGCGGGTCTCGAACACCGGATGTCCTGTGTTTCCCTCCATGTAATACGTGGACTCGTTGAAGGCGCCCACTCGCGGGATGTGGTTCTTGCGATGCTTGCCGATGACGTTGCCCTTGTCGGAGATGACCACTGCCGTGTTCCAGATGACGTCCATGTGCTCCTCGTCGCGCTCCATGACCGGGGATATGGCCACGAAGCCATGGCGCTTGCACAGACTCTGGACGAGGCGCGTGCTCGGCCCGGACTCTGCCGACTCGGCGAGCTCGCACCAAGGCAACTTCTCGCGCGTGCAGAACGCGAAGGGGTACGGCCACATCTCCTGCAGACACAGGACGTTGACACCACACAGCGCGGCAGCCTCGGCGATGACGGCGATCCGCTCGAACATGGCGTCGCGTTGTGCTCTCAGAGAGTCTCTTGTAGGACGAACTATCTGCGTCTGGACCAAGCCAACCCTCACCGTGCGAGGGTCGCGCAGCTGCTCTCTTCGGGCTTCGAACCCATAACCTTTCAGCTCGAAGCCATGCGTCTGAGACAGAGCCAACGCTTCTTCCGATAAATCCAAAGGTTTCAGTTCCTTTCCATAGAAAACGCGCTTCACTTCCTTGAGGGCATCAGCAGGGAGGTGCTCGTTCAGCAGCTGTTCAACACTTTCAAACTCCTGATTGGAGGCCATGATACTGCTAGAGCGGGCGGATGGCAGCAGTCAACTGTCTACTCAGCCAGCCAATAAACAGCTGCAAGGCCACAGGGGCCTGCGAAATGCGCATAAAAATAGCGTCAAGTGCTGTTGATTTCACAGGTGTAGTCTAGAGGTTAACACACTTCACTCTAACAGATATTGTAATATAACACTGTACAAAGGTCCAATAAATATGTTAAAATAGAGGGCTGAAGCATGCGATCCTTTTCGCGCTAAATTTGAAATAGTAATATGCTCGCGCTATGTTTAGTTTGGAGTAGCAGGGCGTTTTAATGGGCTTCTCCAGACTCTTCTTACATAACAAACCACTAGGATCTTCTTTGTGGAATTGTGGCTCACTCATAATTATCTCGTTCTTATATGAAACTGCAATCACGCTCTTTGTTGAATAGCAACATTTTTTCTCTCGCGACTCTTAACTTCTTTTACAAGTTCCAACGGGAAAATTTGATTCCTCGGAATGATATATATTTTCACTTTTTAATACAAATTTCTCAACGATCTCGCTGCAAATATTTGTGCGCATATAGTTCTACGCGAATACTTTAATGCAAGCGTATTCTCGCTAATGACCTACAAGTGGCCTTTTTTCGTGGTTCTGAAAAGCCTCTTTTTGTAATAACTGGCTTCACAACCAAGAAAATCAACACGTAACTATGATACTTATTGTTGAATGAACAAAATCGCATAGAGAAAATTAAAACACTTATACACGAGGAAAGCACAAGGAATAATAAACATTGCACCCAGCGATTTCAACTTTGGAATACAACAGAACAAAAACATTTGAACATCTAATATAAAAAAAATGACATGAATTTCACAAAATGTCGGCAGAATTTGAGGTTAGAATATAAATATTGCTTCAGGGGGAAGATGCCTGCCTGGGTAGCGTGATGATAGCGTGTTTGCCTCACGTTCAATAGGTCGCGGGTTCGGATCTCGCTTGAGGCGAGTTATCTGTAATTGGTTTTTATCTCAGTTTTCCTTATTCTTAGAAGACGAATGTCGAGTAACTTTAAGCTCCATGGACCCTGAGATCATTTGAGCAGATTTTACAAATTTCATTCATCGTCCGATATGACCAATCAGGTTAAAGGACGTTAAGATAAATCAAAAAATAAAACAATGCTTATAAATGGAATATACATGTAGGTAGAAAACTTTATATTTAAATTTGAAATATTAGTTACTAGCATATACAATTATAGTATCAGCAAATAGTTGTTCAGACAGTCGCTTGTTTGATGCTATAGTCAGTGATGTTAAGCAGGTAAGGACAGTCAGAAAGGAACATTTAGTTAGATCGGAACTGATAGAGAATGGGATATTGTTTGTTCCCTACGTATTTAAAGCGTTGTTTATTCAGTATAAGCCAAGTATTAGACGTGAGCGCGCCCCTGTGGCCTGTAGTCTCCTGCCTTCAAACCTTCTTCGCTGATATTCCATAGTGTAAACATGAACGTTATACGAGCGCCGTTCAATAAGTCCGTAGAAAATGATAGAAAAACAAATTATTTTTGTAGATTTTTTTTTTCTCAACGTAATCTTCTTTTAGCTCTACACTTTTCCCAGCGTTTCTCCAACTCTTTTAAGCCTTCCAAAAAATAGGATTCCGGAAGGTCCTTAAAATAGACATCTATTTGGGAGATGACCTCTTCGTTAAACGTGAATCGTCTCAACTTGTTCAAGCTTGGAAATAAAGGGTCAGTGGGGCCCACGCCTGGTTGCTTCACCTGATGTAAGTACATAAGTAGTGGACCTTCAGCTTGCAACCAGATCAACAGGAAGTGTCCTGCAACAGAAGGAACACAATATTGCTATACTTTTACGTCTTCACTTCTAAATTCCTTCACAATAAAAATAAATTTACACCAGAATTAAAAAAGATATCTGATGTGTTCCATTCACATAACTTTCTCTAGCTGTTCCATATACAATGTATTCGCACAAAAGATTATTCTTTTATCTGCATCAGTTAATCGAGATAAAGATCAACAAAATTGTTCTTATTACTTGCTTCCTTCTAAGTAGAAGGAATTACACAGTGATACTCAAACCTTTTAAAAGCTTGTTGGTAGGTGAAGCAATTGAGGTTCGGTTTGCTTTGCCGTTTGGGCAATGTTTCGTGGCTTAAAAATGAAACCAATAATAAGGAATATCTCGAAAACGGCCAACTGTACAACAACAACATTTATCAAATAAATTACGTATTTCATCAAGAAGCACTTTTTTGTGTAGTAAGTTTTTGTCTATCTCTTACGTGTTAGCCGTTATGCAAAATTGTGCAAAACTCATCCAGAATAAAGAGGTATTCAGAAGCTATTCCCAAAAATTCAAAAGATAGATTTTATTTCTGATATAAATATCTTTAATGTACAGTATTTTAATCAAAATTGTTAGACATTTTCAACATGTTTTCCATGTAAATGGTAGGTACATTTGGTATTTAACGATGTTTTCGTTTTTGAGCTATGCTGCCCACACATACACTCAGGGGACCTCAAAGTATATATTTCTGGTGAAATCTGGACATTGAATTTTTGGGTGGAGTACAATAGGTACCTTCTCTAGCTGCTAGAGAAAATAACTGACGTCTTCTACATTTCCTCTAATAAAAACAAACACTCATAATGACGTGCTCTTGTAAATATAAAAACATCAATATGTACGAGTTGCTTGTTGGAAACAGACACGCAAAATTGAAATGCAACATAAATGTCGTAATAATTATGTAACATTGTTATTAAATGCTGACATGATCTACATCCTAGAGTTCGATTACTCAGTCAAAATAGGATCCACAAGTTGCAATCTTGTGCGCGTGCGCTAGCCAGCAAACTTACTTGGCATCTGGTCGACAATGCTTATCTCACATTTACGAAAATATTGCTGCCACAATATTAAGTAGCTAGATAATAATTATAATAATAATAGGTAGATATTATTATTGGAAAAGATAAATGCCTAAGTTTGTAAATGTTAAGAAAGTGAACAATTGTTTGGTTAACCTGCTCAACAGCTAATAACGAACATTTTTAATTTAAATTATCTGTGTGATTTGCTTTAATTATTTCCTACCTCTACTAATCATAGAAAAGGTAATTGTGTTTAGAAATTGCATTGCTCTGTGAGTGTGTGAGTGTGTGTGTGTGTGTGTGTGTGAACTGAAAAATCCTCTTCATTTTAAATGAATTTTGGACTGGTCAACCGTAAGAAATACAAGAAAAAAATTCGCCAAAATTGTAGCCTGTTTAAAACACAATTTACGTGAAGAAATGTTTGTATAACATTAATAATTTCGGAGGTTATTGTTTTGCAGGTATCTGCTACGCCGAATTCGCCGCCAGGGTGCCACGCGCAGGATCAGCCTACATCTACAGCTACGTGTGTGTCGGGGAATTTGTTGCCTTTGTCATCGGATGGAACCTGATCCTGGAGTACGTCATAGGTAGGTAAGCACCGTTTGTGTCTTACAGTAGACAACAAGCGGTTGCAGTCATTACAAAATGGCTATTTACTACACAGAACTGCAAGCACGACGCGAAACAAAATGTAAATGGCGTCTTATATTTGGACGTGAAAGTTCCCTTAATTTTGCTCAGAGGCCTTTCTATCAGGCTTGAGGTTCTTTTACGTGCTGTAAATCTACAAGACAGGACCAACGGCTTTACTTTCCTTCCGAAGGAAGCCATACTAAGGAGTTTACACCCGAAAAAAGTACTTGGTCCTCCGCCGGGTTTGATCCTGGGATATGAAGTTAGCCATTTGGCACCGGCACATTTAGTCGCCGCGACGTGCAACAAGATCACAAACAGGTTCATGTTTTTTTGAGGGTACGTCGTTTGATGGGCTCGTTAACACATTCTGAATGTTTGCTCAGAGGCCTCTTTATCCTGACGAGGTCTACCCCTAGGATCACAATAAAACATATTGTACTCAGCGTTCAATAAAAAGGAACACTTTATGTTCTCAGTCGCTAAAGGTCCCCCGTACCTAACCTGAGTCTGCAAAATAAATCTGAGGGTATCATTTAAAGAAACAAGTTAACAAAAATCTGATGTGCTCCATTCACATGAATTTGTCTACATCTCTGCAACAAATTATTGTTAAGAGGCTTATTCTTCTATCTACTTCGAGATAAACATTAACAGAAATTGTCTTATTACTTGCTTCTTTGTAAGTAGAAGGCAATACACTAGGATAAAGTGATAGTCAAAAAACTAGTTGCTTCTTTGTGTGGTAAGCAGTCCCATATGAGAAATGTTTTAAGTATTTTAAAACTGAAAAAAATAACAAGGAAGACTGCCTCCGAAGTCGAGAGGTCGACTTCTCACCCGGAGGTCCCGGGTTCCATTCCCGGTTGGGACACGCAATTTTTCTTTAACCAGAATTATTCCTTATCCCCCTTAGAGTCTGCAAGTATGAATGGGAGAGTAAAGGTGCGTGTGTTTGGTTTATTAACCTAATGTTCTGAACCTACAGTTTCACAAGACAAAGCCCCCGGTATGACCACTGAAAAAAAAAAAAAAAAAAAAAAAAACAGAACAAGGAACATCTGGAAAATCATCAACTCTGTGAAAAAAGGTATACGACATAAATTGTGTTCTTTAACAAGATCTACATTATCTATCGCTTACAGTTTACCAGTTACGAAAAGTTCATCCGTAATCAAGAGGCTATTCCCCAAAAAAATTCAAGAGGTATATTTTATTTGGCATTAAATAACTTAAATACACAGGTTACTTAAGAGCCAGTTTTGAGAAAATCAAAATTTTCAAATGTTTTCCATGTAAAAAGTAGTTTGGGGTGGGGAGAGTTTTTCGAAAATCTTCATGTTGCATGCTTTGAAGATACTGAATTTAAAACTCAATTTGATAGACTTTTTTGAGCTGCACTGTACACACACTCACTCACTCATGGACATTTTCCTAAATTTTTTTTTTTGTTTTGATTCAGGGGGCCTGAAAGCATGTATTTCTGGTGAAATCTCGGTATGCAATACAATACCTTCTCTATACACTATGTACATTGTGTATTACAAAAAGTAGAAATATAAACATAAGCACTGTAATAATAACATTTATTATGGTTAGAGTTACTACAGCTTGTATATTTGTTGTTTTAGGAAGT
The DNA here is from genome assembly GCA_030762935.1 of Hymenopus coronatus. Lineage (NCBI taxonomy): Eukaryota > Metazoa > Arthropoda > Insecta > Mantodea > Hymenopodidae > Hymenopus > Hymenopus coronatus. The sequence goes on along the minus strand of CM060887.1, from coordinate 649,580 downwards.
TGATAGAGCATTTGTGTTTTGTTTGAGGAACTGCAAGTGTTGCTCGGGGACTGAGTAACTACATAGACGCGCTGATGAACAACACGATGCAGAACACCATGAGAGAGATAATGCCCATCGATATTTCATTTCTGTCCAAGTATCCTGACTTCTTTTCTTTTGGAGTGGTCATGTTGCTGACTGGTGAGTGGACGGAATCCTCCCCACAAAGTTACTTACATTAGAAAGCATTCTGTAGGTTCGTTTAGGCATAAACATCTTTATATACGACTCTAGGTTTACAAAACAACAGAATCACACCATTTGCTTAACAGGCCTGTGCTATACTTAATGTACTGCCTTTTTTGCATGCAAAGAGTATAAAAAATTAGTGTTATAATGTATAAATAAATATAATTTCATTATATGTAACAGTGACATGTAACTTAACAGCAGTGGCGGCTCGTGCCTAAAACAAGTAGCGTGCTGCACGGGGGAAAAAAAATGCATGCAACTCACCTAGTTTCGAAAAATGAAGTCCATACGCCGATGTTTCTTCATGCAGAATTTGTCCATCACTCTGACGTTGAAATCCCTGATATTTGTAACGAATTGTAGCGAGTTTTTCATATGCTTCTTGCTATTTGAATGTTTTTTTATATATTCATTAACATGACCTAGATCTTTAACACCAGTCGTAGACCACGAATCTGTACTTCCAAACAAGAGGCAAGGAAAGCAAAAGAGCGCGTTTCTGATTTCACAACCACAGATCCAGTCACTGTTGTCATATATATTTGTGTTAAACTTTCTTGTGTAAATAGAATTTTTACTTCCTTTTGCTTTCTGTTCAATTTTTAGATCAGGAGTAGGTCGCCCTAAATTTTTTATCCTGATCTTTTCATCTAACGATCGCCTTGAAAAGGGAGTTTTTAACAGCTCATCAACTATATTCATTATGTATGACTAAAGTTTTCTTACCTATGAAAGTAACACAAACCTACACTGAATGATACTGAAATATAATAAAGTGCGATCACAGTTGGAAATAAACTGAAAACTGACACTGAATAACATTTACACAACAGAACACTTTGTTTCAATGTGATACACGTGGGCCTGTTAGATTTCACATTTGCGGAAGTAACACATTGCGCCAATATGAACTTATGGTTACCAATGTTAACAAACAATATAACAAACAATGTTCTGTACGTTCCAATGTGAATAAGGTATGGAGATAATAGTCCTTTTATGGCTCAGTTTGTATCACAAAGATATAATTAGTTATTATAACTAAAATAAAACGTTGTAATACGCTTTAATTAATTTCACTAAATTCTGATGTTTAGTGTGGCACTTAGGTGAGTGTGGCAGGGCTGTTTCGTCTGCTGCCAAAACGATTATAAGGAAAAGAACTAACACTCGTAGCGATTTCATTGATTCCGTGCTTTAGCCAAACGCAGCACGTAGCAGTGCGAAAACGATGGGACAGCGACCGTCAGGGGGGTAAGAGGGGAAGGTTCTACGCAAGCGCAATATTCACCTACCGTGCTTGATCGCTTTGAGCACGTGGATGCATTCCATTAGCTAAACTTGCATGTTTACCTTGTTTCGAGAGTTCGTCATTGGCAGTGCTGCCTTTCTTATTACTACCATAATGTGTTATGTTTGTTACATGGTCCTTCAGCATGTCTGTTATGTAATTTAGAAGAAAAAAAAGTAGCGTGCTGCAGCTCTTCAGCACGTAAGGACGAGCCGCCCCTGCTTAACAGTTAGTTTTGAAAATTTCAACTTTGGTGTAAAAATGGTTTGGAGGAACATATCCTTAATAACACTGTATTTGTTTGGTGAGAAAGAATTCATTAACCAACCTCAGTCTTTGCTCTTGCTCAAAACACTTTGACAAAAGAATAATTATATCACATTTTGAACAAGCACTAAATGAAAATTGTTACAATAAGGAAAATACAGTAAAATAGTTGTGAATTAAGTGCTGTGCAGATCATTTTACTTACATCAAAAACACTTTACTTATGTAACAAAGAGCGCCAATGTGAACATTCTCTCAGTTTTACTTAAACAATGACCTTGGAGACTCTTCTTAATTATCAAACGTTCACTTTTGTAAGCTGTGCAAAAGAAAACATAAAGAAGGACATTGTTATCCTCGCTCGTACACTCCAACTACATATATCACGTTTGGGAAACACACTTTCTTTTTGAACATGAAAATCAATTTTAGTTGAAGTGATATTTTATTGTGTGCAGGTTTCTAACTTTTATTTGAGAATTGTTATGTTGCAACTTTGTGTGAACCGACACCACATGACTATTGTTTGTTGAGGAGCGAGTGAGTTAGCACACACATTAGCGCACCACTGCTAACACTCAATACAACCTTCTTCGTGTTTGTCATCTTGGCTGCCTCTGTATTCCATTGGAAATTTAATGCAGGACTTTCACCAGAAATCACAGTCTCTGAACAGCATACCTCAAATATGAAAAGTTGGACATACACACAATTTGGTATTTAAATTCAGTTTTTTCAAAGTTGCAACACAATAAATTCCCTACCTCAAGTTACCTTTTACATGCAAAAGGCTCCAACATTCTTTTATTTTCTCAAAAATGGGTCACTGATTATGATTAAATAAAAATGCTGTGTCCTTAATATATTTCAAGAGAAAATATGTATCTGGAATTTTCTGTTGTTCTTTTACATATCCCAAGATTGAGCACTTGCTCTGGTCACTGACAAAAGCGAGTAAAAATGCTGAACCTCTCTGCTGTGTCTCTGAGGATTGCAACAATGCTACAGATGCTAGGCCTGAAGCCTATAGGGAATATGGCACCCAGCAACTATTTCTCCCAGGGCCCTCAAGTCCTGGTTCCTAACTTAGGTTGTGTCAGGATCCTACTGACACAAGTACTGCCTGTCATAAGCTAGGTATCCATGATCCTGACTCCTAACTTAGGTTGTGTCAGGATCCTACTGATACAAGTACTGCATGTCATAAACTAGGTATCCAAGGTCCTGGCTCCTAACTTAGGTTGTGTCAGGATCCTACTGATACAAGTACTGCATGTCATAAACTAGGTATCCAAGGTCCTGGCTCCTAACTTAGGTTGTGTCAGGATCCTACTGATACAAGTACTGCCTGTCATAAGCTAGGTATCCAAGGTCTTGGCTCCTAACTTAGGTTGTGTCAGGATCCTACTGATACAAGTACTGCCTGTCATAAGCTAGGTATCCAAGGTCCTGGCTCCTAACTTAGGTTGTGTCAGGATCCTACTGATACAAGTACTGCCTGTCATAAACTAGGTATCCAAGGTCCTGGTTCCTAACTTAGGTTGTGTCAGGATCCTACTGATACAAGTACTGCCTGTCATAAGCTAGGTATCCATGATCCTGGCTCCTAACTTAGGTTGTGTCAGGATCCTACTGATACAAGTACTGCATGTCATAAACTAGGTATCTAAGGTCCTGGCTCCTAACTTAGGTTGTGTCAGGATCCTACTGATACAAGTACTGCCTGTCATAAGCTAGGTATCCAATGTCTTGGCTCCTAACTTAGGTTGTGTCAGGATCCTACTGACACAAGTACTGCCTGTCATAAGCTAGGTATCCATGATCCTGATTCCTAACTTAGGTTGTGTCAGGATCCTACTGATACATGTACTGCCTGTCATAAACTAGGTAACCAAGGTCCTGGCTCCTAACTTAGGTTGTGTCAGGATCCTACTGATACAAGTACTGCCTGTCATAAACTAGATATCCAAGGTCCTGGCTCCTAACTTAGGTTGTGTCAGGATCCTACTCACACAATAACTGCATGTCATAAGCTAGGTATCCAAGGTCCTGGTTCCTAACTTAGGTTGTGTCAGGATCCTACTGATACAAGTACTGCCTGTCATAAGCTAGGTATCCAGGGTCCTGGCTCCTAACTTACGTTGTGTCAGGATCCTACTAATACAAGTACTGCCTGTCATAAGCTAGGTATCCTAGGTCCTGGTTCCTAACTTAGGTTGTGTCAGGATCCTACTGATACAAGTACTGCATGTCATAAGCTAGGTATCCAAGGTCCTGGCTCCTAACTTACGTTGTGTCAGGATCCTACTTACCCAAGTACTGCATGTCATAAGCTAGGTATCCAAGGTCCTGGCTCCTAACTTAGGTTGTGTCAGGATCCTACTTACCCAAGTACTGCATGTCATAAGCCAGGTATCCAAGGTCCTGGCTCCTAACTTGCGTTGTGTCAGGATCCTACTGACACAAGTACTGCATGTCATAAGCTAGGTATCCAAGGTCCTGGCTCCTAACTTAGGTTGTGTCAGGATCCTACTGATACAAGTACTGCATGTCATAAGCCAGGTATCCAAGGCCCTGGCTCCTAACTTACGTTGTGTCAGGATCCTACTGACACAAGTACTGCATGTCATAAGCTAGGTATCCAAGGTCCTGGCTCCTAACTTAGGTTGTGTCAGGATCCTACTGATACAACTACTGCCTGTCATAAGCTAGGTATCCAATGTCTTGGCTCCTAACTTAGGTTGTGTCAGGATCCTACTGACACAAATACTGCCTGTCATAAGCTAGGTATCCATGATCCTGATTCCTAACTTAGGTTGTGTCAGGATCCTACTGATACAAGTACTGCATGTCATAAACTAGGTATCCAAGGTCCTGGCTCCTAACTTAGGTTGTGTCAGGATCCTACTGATACAAGTACTGCATGTCATAAACTAGGTATCCAAGGTCCTGGCTCCTAACTTAGGTTGTGTCAGGATCCTACTGATACAAGTACTGCCTGTCATAAGCTAGGTATCCAAGGTCTTGGCTCCTAACTTAGGTTGTGTCAGGATCCTACTGATACAAGTACTGCCTGTCATAAGCTAGGTATCCAAGGTCCTGGCTCCTAACTTAGGTTGTGTCAGGATCCTACTGATACAAGTACTGCCTGTCATAAGCTAGGTATCCATGATCCTGGCTCCTAACTTAGGTTGTGTCAGGATCCTACTGATACAAGTACTGCATGTCATAAACTAGGTATCTAAGGTCCTGGCTCCTAACTTAGGTTGTGTCAGGATCCTACTGATACAAGTACTGCCTGTCATAAGCTAGGTATCCAATGTCTTGGCTCCTAACTTAGGTTGTGTCAGGATCCTACTGACACAAGTACTGCCTGTCATAAGCTAGGTATCCATGATCCTGATTCCTAACTTAGGTTGTGTCAGGATCCTACTGATACATGTACTGCCTGTCATAAACTAGGTATCCAAGGTCCTGGCTCCTAACTTAGGTTGTGTCAGGATCCTACTTACCCAAGTACTGCATGTCATAAGCCAGGTATCCAAGGTCCTGGCTCCTAACTTGCGTTGTGTCAGGATCCTACTGACACAAGTACTGCATGTCATAAGCTAGGTATCCAAGGTCCTGGCTCCTAACTTAGGTTGTGTCAGGATCCTACTGATACAAGTACTGCATGTCATAAGCCAGGTATCCAAGGTCCTGGCTCCTAACTTACGTTGTGTCAGGATCCTACTGACACAAGTACTGCATGTCATAAGCTAGGTATCCAAGGTCCTGGCTCCTAACTTAGGTTGTGTCAGGATCCTACTGATACAACTACTGCCTGTCATAAGCTAGGTATCCAGGTCTTGGCTCCTAACTTAGGTTGTGTCAGGATCCTACTGATACAACTACTGCCTGTCATAAGCTAGGTATCCAAGGTCTTGGCTCCTAACTTAGGTTGTGTCAGGATCCTACTGATACATGTACTGCCTGTCATAAACTAGGTATCCAAGGTCCTGGCTCCTAACTTAGGTTGTGTCAGGATCCTACTGACACAAGTACTGCATGTCATAAGCTAGGTATTCAAGGTCCTGGCTCCTAACTTAGGTTGTGTCAGGATCCTACTGATACAAGTACTGCATGTCATAAGCTAGGTATCCAAGGTCCTGGCTCCTAACTTAGGTTGTGTCAGGATCCTACTGATACAAGTACTGCCTGTCATAAGCTAGGTATCCAAGGTCCTGGCTCCTAACGTAGGTTGTGTCAGGATCCTACTGATACAAGTATTGCATGTCATAAGCTAGGTATCCATGGTCCTGGTTCCTAACTTAGGTTGTGTCAGGATCCTCCTGACACAAGTACTGCATGTCATAAGCTAGGTATCCAAGGTCCTGGCTCCTAACTTAGGTTGTGTCAGGATCCTACTGATACAAGTACTGCATGTCATAAGCTAGGTATCCAAGGTCCTGGCTCCTAACTTAGGTTGTGTCAGGATCCTACTGATACACGTACTGCATGTCATAAGCTAGGTATCCAAGGTCCTGGCTCCTAACTTAGGTTGTGTCAGGATCCTACTGACACAAGTACTGCAAGTCATAAGCTAGATATCCAAGGTCCTGGCTCCTAACTTAGGTTGTGTCAGGATCCTACTGATACAAGTACTGCATGTCATAAGCTAGGTATCCAAGGTCCTGGCTCCTAACTTAGGTTGTGTCAGGATCCTACTGATACAAGTATTGCATGTGATAAGCTAGGTATCCATGGTCCTGGTTCCTAGCTTAGGTTGTGTTAGGATCCTCCTGACACAAGTACTGCATGTCATAAGCTAGGTATCCAAGGTCCTGGCTCCTAACTTAGGTTGTGTCAGGATCCTACTGATACAAGTATTGCATGCGATAAGCTAGGTATCCATGGTCCTGGTTCCTAGCTTAGGTTGTGTCAGGATCCTACTGATACAAGTACTGCATGTCATAAACTAGGTATCCAAGGTCCTGGCTCCTAACTTAGGTTGTGTCAGGATCCTACTGATACAAGTACTGCATGTCATAAACTAGGTATCCAAGGTCCTGGTTCCTAGCTTAGGTTGTGTCAGGATCCTACTGATACAAGTACTGCATGTCATAAGCTAGGTATCCAAGGTCCTGGCTCCTAACTTAGGTTGTGTCAGGATCCTACTGATACAAGTACTGCCTGTCATAAGCTAGGTATCCAAGGTCTTGGCTCCTAACTTAGGTTGTGTCAGGATCCTACTGATACAAGTACTGCATGTCATAAGCTAGGTATCCAAGGTCCTGGTTCCTAGCTTAGGTTGTGTCAGGATCCTACTGATACAAGTACTGCATGTCATAAGCTAGGTATCCAAGGTCCTGGCTCCTAACTTAGGTTGTGTCAGGATCCTACTGATACAAGTACTGCCTGTCATAAGCAAGGTATCCAAGGTCCTGGCTCCTAACTTAGGTTGTGTCAGGATCCTACTGATACAAGTATTGCATGTCATAAGCTAGGTATCCATGGTCCTGGTTCCTAGCTTAGGATGTGTCAGGATCCTCCTGACACAAGTACTGCATGTCATAAACTAGGTATTTAAATGTCACACGAAGAAGCAAATAATTAAATGATGAAAATGTGAAACATTCACATGGACGGGTATGGATCAAGGATGTATTGACCAATCATCTTGCTTCCTGGCTAACTGCTTGTGGAATTTCAATTCCTAATTTGGTTTGAATATTGAACCTTTTTATTACGTATAAGGTCAGCTGTAGATTTTTGTTCTTTTGTAGGGTCTTCAGTTCAAACATTCAACTCTTAGAAGTATTTTAATAATGTTGAAGACAGTATAAAAAGAAAATAAAGGCATTTTATGAAACATGTGCTCCATTCTCTTGTTCAAGTTACACCATTCTTTCATTCATAGCATATGCAGATGTTAACAAGCAATTTCTTGCTAGATAGCATCTTTGAGTTGCTTGGGGAGGAAAGCTGTTTCTTTTAGTGGAACCAGACACAACACAGGAGTAGCAATTAACTGACGATAGGGACAACACTCCTTGTAACTAGTCTTACAAAAGATGAACATGTTAGTGCAGAATTTTAAAGTGTTTAACATGCTGACTCATTGTTAAGTGATTCCATGCTGTGTGCTGCACAGTTGTGGTAAAGCTCATCCTGCACAAATGCACAGAACTCAGTTAATTTGTGGATGCGATGTATGAGGGACTTTGGGCACTTGGCCCTGTCTGCTTATTTACCACACATGTCCAAAGAGAAAATAAAATGTACAACAAACAAAAGTGAAATCCATGACAAAAATATTTAGCCAAACATCTCTTCCAGTTTAAGATTAAATGAATGTCCTTTTATTTGAAAATAAAGCTTATATCTAAACCTGCAAAATGAAATGTATAAATGAGGCTTATTTGTAGATGAAGTCCATCCTTTACTTCAGCAAACACTCGCAGTTGCACAAACTTTATCCTGTACCAGCACCTCTTCAGTAGCTTATGCAAAACTCCCTTTTCTCTCAACAAATTATGGAAATTAATCTTAATCTCTTAAGCCATTAATATTTATCAAGTTGGTTGTCCATAAACAATTTCCTGTACATAAACCTCCCACCCCCTTTATATTGAAGCATGTTGGCTTCATTTCATTTATTTATCATCTGTTAAACCATGAATGTAATTGATAGGAATGTAAGGAATGAAATAATTGGTTAGTTTGCAAAGTTCCCCTGCAGGGAAGCCTGGAGGTGTAGTAGTGGTAAGAGAGGACCTACAGCTGTGAAGGACCTACCACATTGAGAAGCTTGTATAGCACTCACTTAAATACGCAATGTGATAATGTGTAGGAATACAATATACAGGATGAAGTGTATACGTTCATTTAATATTTGCATCAGTCCAACATATCGGACAACTTTACATAACAAATTAATAGTTTTATATATGATGTGGCTAATTCTTTATTGCAATTATTATATAACACTACATTTAAACAACATTTCTGTTGCACACAGATTTGATTCAGTAAGTAGTTGCTGCCAGAGATGGAAATGAATATAATTGTACTGTCGACACTGAAATGGACTATTCAAGTCTATAGTCAGTTGTTTTGCCTTTCTCATCATCGTTATTTTGTGCTTACTGTCATTGAAATTGCTTATTCATGCTAACTTTTGAATGTACTTTTAAATTTTTGATAGGACTCTCTAACATGAAAATAAACCAAAATTCTCACCAGATGTTTTCATGAAAGTAAAAATGAAATATCTAAATGATCGATGCAATTTATTAGTTAAAGGCATACAGTTTAAGAAGTAAGACAGAGTTGATATTGACTTTCAACATTTTAAAACTGTGTTACGAGATTTTCATATTTTATTAATAAAAGCAAAACAGTTTTCTTGTGGATCTATTGAAAGAACGAATATGAAAATTTTGGAGTTTTTAATAGAATAAATGAGAAATAAATGAAAGGAAATAGAGAAGTGTATTGTATTGTTTCAGGTTTGTTATCCATTGGTGTGAAGGAGTCAACAATCCTGAACAATGTGTTCACAGCCGTTAACATGGTGACCGTGCTAACTGTTGTCATAGCGGGCGCCATCAAATGTAAGTCTTGACATTGTAATTGTAATTTATTAGCAGCCTATAGACTCTTTTCGAGTATCGGGCATTGTCAGTTTACATTAAACAAAATTAGTATTAAATAAACTTAGTCTACATAAATTATAAAAATACATTCATATATACAGGATGTTTGGTTTAACAAAGTATTAATATAGTCTACATAAATTATTTTAAAAATTCATTGATATCATATACAGGATTGTTCAGTAAATATGTCTTGAGACATTGTTTAAATTTAACAGCATTTTCATTTTTTACATATGCAGGGAGTCGATTATACATGTGTAATCCTATTATATAGGGATCTTTATTTACAGATTTTACATTGTAGCTGGTATAATGTAAGTCAAGTTTGCATCTAGTATCATGGTTATGTATTTCACTATTTAGTTTTGGTTTTGTCTGGTTAAAGTAAGTTACTTTGTATATGTATAGAGATACTACAGTAAACATCTTTTCTCTTTTAAAAACTTCCCTGCATGATTCTCGACACCCCATTTTAAACATAGTTCTGAAACATTTCTTTTGTAGCACTAGAACCCTTTGCATATGCATTTTATTACAACCCCCCCCCCCCCCATAATTCAATACCATATTGGATATGTGAATAAATTAACCCATAGTATATAAGTTTTAGAACCTCAACATTACAAGTTTTTGCAAATTCCCTCATTAAATACAAACCTTTACTTATTTTTTTACATAGGTCATCGATATGATTAGTCCAGGACATGAGTTTATCTACTTGCATTCCTAAAAATTTGTGAGAATCAGATTCCTGTATTGCAACATTTCCAAAGTTAATATGAAATAATATATCTTTTTTCTTCTTGCTTAACTCAAATTTAATTATATTTGTCTTGTCAGGGTTATTAGTGAGGTTGAGAGATTTAAAAAATGTGTTTATTCTTAGCGATTCATTGGTGGCTAATGATTTCAAGTCAAGATCATTGTTTGCTTTACATATAATAGTGGTGTCATCTGCATAGCTTATAATTTTACAATTAGGTGTCGAATACATATCATTTAAATATAAAATAAAGAATAATGGTCCAAGTACTGAGCCTTGGGGTACACCGTATTTAACTATTTCAGCACTTGATTTAAATTTTGTTCTTTTTTTTCCTTGTTTGAAACTTATTTCTGTGTATTGTACACGACCTTTTAGATACGACGAAATTAATCTATTGGTAACCCCTCTAATACCATACTTTTCTAAGATTAATAGTAATGTATCATGTTGGACACAGTCAAACGCTTTAGATAGATAAAAAAATATGCCTACAGTTTTCTTTTTTTCATTTAGATTACTTAAGATGTTGTGAGTAAAGTCTATTAGGGCCGTGGTGGTTGATCTTTTAGCCCGAAAGCCATGCTGAAAATCATTTAAAATATCATATTTTTCAAAGAAATTCATAATTCTCTTCAATAGTATTTTTTCAAACAACTTAGCTATTACCAAGGTAAGGGTTATAGGTCTATAGTTTTGCATGTTACTTTTGTCTCCCTTTTTATGTATCGGAATCACAGTACTAATTTTTAAACAATCTGGGAAAATTCCGAGGTTTAGTGATGTATTTATTAGACGAACCAAGGGGGTGCTCAAAACATGTTTACATCTTTTTAATAATTTAGAGCTAGTTCCATCCCATCCAATGGAATTTTTAAATCCATTAATTAATCTTATAACTTCATCTGCCGTAATATCATACAGATAAAGCGAATTTCCTATACCCTTATTAGTTTTAAAACCTGCAACATCAGGGGCATTTTGATTGCTAGCAACATTTATAAAGTAATCATTAAAACGATTGCATATCTGAAGTGGATTATTTTCTATGCAGTTATTAATGAGTAGATTAATATTTTCATGCTTTAACTTTTCTTCCCTCATGTTATTAATCATTGACCATGCTGTTTTTGAATAGTTACTAGTATCAGAAAGCTTTCTTGTCACCTTTTGTGATTTATTGTTTATCAATTCATCCTCATATGCTTTTTTAAATTGTTTGTATTTGATATTGTAGTACTCGAGTTTTGTTGATTTAGCAAGTAGATATAAATGACATGCTTCAATTTTCAAAGAGCAAATCTAGGACAGGCTTTTGTTAGGAAATGGGAAAGCCGAAAATAATACATACATTCTTCCTAAGTTACCTCAAATAATGGCATTACCCTGAATTAAGAGATTACACACTCATTATTATCAGTTTCAGTTCTTTTTACTTTCTCCATATGCTCAATGTACGTAGTGTATAGAGAAAGTATTGCACTCCACCAAAAATTTGATACCGAGATTTCACCGGAAATATATGTTTTAGGGCCCCCAATATCCAAAAAAAGCATTTTCACAAAAAGGTCCGTGTATGTGTGTCTGTGTGTCTGTGAACACGATAACTCAAAAACGAAAAGTCGGTAAAATACCAAACTTGATATTTAAGTTTAGTACCTTCCAGGGATGTGACACGAAGATTTTGAGAAAATCCCCCCACCCCCAACTACCCTTTACATGGAACTTTTTTCGAAAATTTTTATTTTCTCAAAAATGGCTCTAACGATTTTGATTAAAATTTCGAATATTAAACACATTTACCTGACAAATGAAATGTATATCTTGAATTTTCTGGGAATAGCCTCTGAAAAGTAGTTTATTCAGGATGAATTTTACTAAATTTTGAATGAATGCTAAACCGTAAAAGATGGACAAAAACTTAATACACAAAAAATGTAGAGCACTTTAAAACACACAATTTATGTTATATACATTTTTTTCGTGGAGTTTGTCGTTTTTGTGACATTCCTTATTTTTGGTTTCTGCTATGAAAAACGTATACTTTTCTCATATAAGAACTTTCAACTCCTATCCATATAAACAAAGGAACTTCATTGACATAGCAACCAGCTTTTGACTATCACTTTAACCTACGGCTGTCCCTTATTTCGCTTCTACTTAACAAGGAAGCGAGTAATAAGACTATTTCTGCTAATTTTTTTCTGATTAGCATAAAGTAAATAGAAGTATAAGCTTTTTAAGAATTATTTGTTGCAGGGATATGGAGAAAGTCATGTGAATGGTACACATCAGATTTTTCTATATTGTGATTTTCTTCCCAAAATCGCTTGCTGGTGGTTGTTTAAGTGAATCATTTATTTCACAATTATAATGAACAATACTCTACTGAAATTGTAGAGCTGCTATTCTCAAAGATTCGAGAATCTGCATGTGATAAGCTTAACATTGTCACGCAGATCAAGTTGCAATTTTTGTTTGCAGAAAATAGATCAAAAATAAAAATGCTTTCTCTCCTATAGGCTCAAGTTTGACAGCAAAAACATTATTTTCAAATTAGAATGTTCCATTAACAATATATAAATTCTTGCATTTTATCAGTGTTTAAGTGAAAGATGTTACAAAACTGTGCAAGTTTTGAAGGCACCCATTTCAGGTAAAACTGAAACTATGCCATTATGTTACATTGCAATCTGTGGAGCCTGTTTTGAGATTCAACTCTAGGCTGTAGATCAAGTCACAAATTACATGTATTGGTTACTCTTGATAATTATTAATACATTTTACTGACAAGGATGAACTCTGTATTCTCTTCGCTAAATTAAGTTATTTTTTGTGTAATCTTGTATGCAGATACTTATAGCCTGTGCAGGCAAAGTTCATTATCATGTAATACCAAACAGCTGATCGTTGAGTGGAAGACAGCCCAAAAGCTAGCCATTACAGCCTAAAGCTTCACAGTGAATTAAAGAAACCTGTGGGAAAGAAACTCAGGGTACAGATATGTTTGTTTTTGATGTCCTTTCACATCAGATACTCTGTATGCATCTATTTAAAGTAATAAAAATAAGAAATATTTATAAAATAAAATAAATATTTATATTTTATAAATGATAATATTTATTAATATGGTAATAAAAATAATATGAAATATTTATACACTAATAAAAATATTTACACTTCAGTTTAAAAAAATAAAAATTCTTAGCTGAATGTGCAACATGATTGTGACAATGGTCCCTTGTGAGAGTACTGCAAAACTTGTGTTGCTATTCTAGCAACATTATTTCCATCTTATCATTTTATACAACCTTAAAGTCATATTATGAAATGGGATTTTTGTACTTTATAATCCACTGTTTAAACAAAATACCTATAATAACCACTGAAATATGTAAAATAAATAAAATATTTATTTTTTATGTTAAAAGCTTGCTAGAATAAAAAAACAAGCTATAAGTGCTGTTGTGAACATACTTCTTTACTAATAGCTTGGTTGTTGGTTTTTAAAAGAAAATTGATGATTTTTATCAAGTGATGACATAAATAAAGAAAGTAATGTTATATACCTCAATAACAAAGTAGACGAGACACTCTCTGATATCTTAACTGGTATTGATTTTCCTCAGGTTTATAACACAATATTCCCTGAAGCCCAGGTCTTCAACTACAGATGTAGCCAAAGTACACAAATTATGTATACCTACATGAGTAGTCTAAGTTACCTATAACATTTAAATTATATCAATGAAATTTTATTATTTGGCTCTAATAACAATAATAATATAGAATTGTAATTATTAATTTACTTCAAGAAAAGAAACATTAGGACCTCCATTTATTTTTGAAATGGATAACTTGTGATTTTGTGCCCATCAGAATTCCTTTTTAGACTCATAGGCAGTCAAGCAGGAGATTAGCAAAGGCCAATGTCTTGTAGGATGTTACTGTTATCTTCACTCAGGGGAACTAGGACACCACTTAACACCTCTCTTGTTACTGTTATCTTCAATCAGGGGAACTAGGAAACCACTTAACACCTCTCTTGTTACTGTTATCTTCACTCAGGGGAACTAGGACACCACTTAACACCTCTCTTGTTACTGTTATCTTCACTCAGGGGAACTACGACACCACTTAACACCTCTCTTGTTACTGTTATCTTCACTCAGGGGAACTAGGACACCACTTAACACCTCTCTTATTACTGTTATCTTCACTCAGGGGGAACTAGGATGTCACTTAACACCTCTCTTGTTACTGTTATCTTCACTCAGGGGAACTAGAACACCACTTACCCCCTCTCTTGTTACTGTTAACTTCACTCAGGGGAACTAGGACACCACTTAACACCTCTCTTGTTACTGTTATCTTCACTGAGGAGAACTAGGACACCACTAAATACCTCTCTTGTTACTGTTATCTTCACTCAGGGGGAACTAGGATGTCACTTAACACTTCTCTGGTTACTGTTATCTTCACTCAGAGGGAACTAGGATGTCACTTAACACCTCTCTTGTTACTGTTATCTTAACTCAGGGGGAACTAGGATGTCACTTAACACTTCTCTTGTTACTGTTATCTTCACTCAGGGGGAACTAGGATGTCACTTAACACTTCTCTTGTTACTGTTATCTTCACTCAGGGGGAACTAGGATGTCACTTAACACCTCTCTTGTTACTGTTATCTTCACTCAGGGGGAACTAGGATGTCACTTAACAACTCTCTTGTTACTGTTATCTTCACTCAGGGGAACTAGGATGTCACTTAACACCTCTCTTGTTACTGTTATCTTCACTCAGGGGGAACTAGGATGTATCTTAACACCTCTCTTGTTACTGTTATCTTCACTCAGGGGAACTAGGACACCACTTAACACCTCTCTTGTTACTGTTATCTTCACTCAGGGGAACTAGGACACCACTTAACACCTCTCTTGTTACTGTTATCTTCACTCAGGGGGGATTAGGATGTCAGTTAACACCTCTCTTGTTACTGTTATCTTCACTCAGGGGGAACTAGGATGTATTTTAACACCTCTCTTATTACTGTTATCTTCACTCAGGGGAACTAGGACACCACTTAACACCTCTCTTGTTACTGTTATCTTCACTCAGGGGGAACTAGAGTGTCACTTAACACCCCTCTTGTTACTGTTATCTTCACTCAGGGGAACTAGGACACCACTTAACACCTCTCTTGTTACTGTTATCTTCACTCAGGGAGAACTAGAATGTCACTTAACACCTCTCTTGTTACTGTTATCTTCACTCAGGGGGAACTAGGATGTCATTTAACACTTCTCTTGTGACTGTAATCTTCACTCAGGGAGAACTAGGATGTCAGTTAACACCTCTCTTGTTACTGTTATCTTCACTCAGGGGAACTAGGATGTCAGTTAACACCTCTCTTGTTACTGTCATCTTCACTGAGGGGGGACTAGGACGCCACTTAGCACCTCTCTTGTTACTATTATCTTCACTCAGAGGAACGATGATGTCAAGTAACACCTCTCTTGTTACTGTTATCTTCACTCAGGGGAACTAGGATGCCACTTAACATCTCTCATATGACTGTTATCTTCACTCAGGGGAACTAGGATGCCACTTAACATCTCTCATATGACTGTTATCTTCACTCAGGGGAACTAGGATGCCACTTAACACCTCCCTTGTTACTGTTATCTTCACTCAGGTGGGACTAGGATGTCACTTAACACCTCTCTTGATACTGTTATCTTCACTCAGGGGAACGAGGATGTCACTTAACACCTCTCTTGTTACTGTTATCTTTCCTCAGTGGAACTAGGATGTTACTTAACACCTCTCTTGTTACTGTTATCTTCACTCAGGGGAACTAGGATGGCACTTAACACGTCTCTTGTTACTCTTATCTTCACTGAGGGGAATTAGAATGTCACTTAACACCTCTCTTGTTAGTGTTATCTTCACTCAGGAGAACTACAACACCTCTCTTGTTACTGCTATCTTCACTGAGGGGAACTAGGTTGTCACTTAACACCTCTCTTGTTACTGTTGTCTATACTGAGGGGAAATAGGACAGCATTTAACACCTCTCTTGTTATTGTTGTCTTCACTGAGGGAAACTAGGACACGACTTAACTCCTCTCTTGTTACTGTTATCTTCACTGAGGGGAACTAGGACACCACTTAACACCTCTCTTATTACCTGTTATCTTCACTGAGGGGAACTAGGACACCACCTAACACATCTCTTGTTACTGTTATCTTCACTGAGGGGAACAAGGACACCACGTAACACCTCTCTTGTTACTGTTATATCTCTGAGGGGAACTGGGAGACCACTTAACACCTGTTTGGTCACTGTTATCTTCACTGAGAGGAACTAGGACACCACTTAACGCATCTCTTGTTACTGTTATCTTCACTTAGGCGAAGTAGGACACTATTAATTCCTCTCTTGTTACTGTTATCTTCACTGAGGGGAACAAGGACACCACTTAACACCTCTCTGGTTACTGTTATCTTCACTGAGGGGAACTAGGACGCAACTTAACACCTCTCTTGTTACTGTTATCTTCACTGAGGGGAACTAGACGTCACTTAACACCTCTCTTGTTACTGTTGTCTTCACTCAGGGGGAACTAGGGTGTCACTTAACACCTCTCTTGTTACTGTTATCTTCACTGAGGGGAACGAGGACACCACTTAACACCTCTCTTGTTACTGTTATCTTCAATCAGGGGGAACAAGGATGTCACTTAACACCTCTCTTGTTACTGTTATGTTCACTGAGTGGAACGAGGACACCGCTTAACACCTCTCTTGTTACTGTTATCTACACTGAGGGGGACAAGGATGTCACTTAACACCTCTCTTGTTACTGTTATCTTCACTCAGGGGGAACAAGGACGTCACTTAACTCCTCTCTTGTTACTGTTATCTTCACTGAGGGGAACGACGACACCACTTAACACTTCTCTTGTATATTATCTTCACTCAGGAGGAACTAGGATGTCACTTAACACTTCTCTGGTTCCTGATATCTTCACTCAGGGGGTACTGGGATGTCACGTAACACCTGTCTTGTTACTGTTATTTTCACTGAGGGGGACAAGGATGTCACTTAAACCCTCTCTTGTTACTGTTATCTTCACTCAGGGGAGCTAAGATGTCACTTAACACCTCTCTTGTTACTGTTATCTTCACAGAGGGTAACTAGAACACCACTTAACACCTCTCTTGTTACTGTTATATTCACTCAGGGGGAACTAGGATGTCACTTAACACCTCTCTTGTTACTGTTATCTTCACTCAGGGGAACTAGGACACCACTTAACACTTCTCTTGTTACTGTTATCTTCACCCAGTGGAACTAGGACACCTTTTAACACCTCTCTTGTTACGGTTATTTTCACTCAGGGGAACTAGGACACCACTTTTTTTTTTTTTTTTTTAAGGAGGGGAAAATCCTGATGGACGCCAGGGAAGGTGGCCCTGGTGTGTTGGACTCTTACTGGCTAAAAACCACCTCCGTCTCCTGCAGCACAGTGGAACCGCCTCTCAGCATTTCTTCACAGTGCAGCATTCAAGTTTATCCTTCATGTTTTTCCTTAGCTTGTAGGATGTTCTTAATCATTCCTGTAATGAGGTACCATATTTCTTTCTCGTGTGTCACATTTTGTATTATATTGTCTGGTGATAATTCCATTTCATTAACGTTTAAGTTTTTTGTTCTTATGGCGTTCCATCTTTTACATAATAAAATAGTGTGTTCTGGTGTGTCTATTTCTTTACAATATCTGCGTTGTTCAGTCTCAATTATCTTCATTTTGTATAAGTAGGTCCCAAATTGGCCATGTCCTGTTAAGAATTGCGTAAAGAAGTAGTCAACTTCTCCGTGTTGTCTGTATAGCCATGGTTCAATTTTTGGAATCAGGCGTTTAGTCCATTGGTTCGTTTCAAGCTCGTCATCCCATTCCTCCTGCCACTTTTTCATTGTAATTTTCCTTTTCTCTTCTTTTTGTGCTCTATTATGTTCTTCTTTATTAAATGTGTGCTCGGTTGCTAATAAATGGAGCGGTATTGGTCCTGCAATCACTTGTATAGCCTTTGTGGATGTTGTGTGATATGCACTTGCTATTCTTATAGCGATCTTTCTTTGGACGCGTTCTATAAGTTTCCTATGTGTTATTTTCTTCATACATTGCTTCCAAGCCACAGCACAATAAAGTATAATGGAGTTAATAACACTTCCTAGCAATTTCCTCTTTTGTTGGTTAGGACCTCCTACGTTTGGCATCAGTCTGGCCAAAGCTGCGACCACTTTTTCCGCCTTTGCAGACACATACTTCAGATGTTCAACCATACTCATATTATGTCCAATTAAGATACCTAAATATTTTAGGTATTTTTGCGATATAAGTTCTAAGTCTCCATCCTGTATAGTCACTTCTTTGAGAGTTCTCCTCCCTCCCAGGATTACCATTTCGGTTTTGGTCGGAGCCAGGCTCAGTCCTCTACTAGTCATCCAGATTCAACCCTATTGATGGACCACTGTATTTTTTCCTCTATATTTTGTTTTGAAGTGCCGCACACAATCAGAGCGAGGTCGTCTGCGTATCCCACCAGTGTTACACCTGCTGCAGGATCCTGTCGAAGCACTTCATCATAGTATATATTCCATAAAGTGGGGCCTAGAATTGATCCTTGCGGTACTCCACTGGTTACATCCATCTCAGAGGTTTCTCCAATAAAGATCTTTCTATCTTGTAGATAACTACTTATTAATTTAATCATGTATAGAGATATTTTCTTTTTTATTAATTCATTTATGATGCCCAGCCAAGGTACAGAGTTAAAAGCATTTTTAACGTCTAACCATTACTACATACCTATTATTTTCATTAACTTCATTCTGTGCTGTTTCCAAGACCAACTTTATAGCATCGGCAGTTGATCGGCCTTTTCTAAAACCAAATTGGGTTTGCGCGAGACTACCTTTTAAATCTATCTCTTTTAATAATCTCTGATTAATTATTTGTTCAAACAGTTTCCCTATTGTATCCAAAAGGCATAAAGGTCTATAGGTTTTTTTGCAGTTTCTCTTTTTTGGTTTTTCTATCAGTATATGTTTTGCAATTTTCCACTCCTTGGGAAATTTTCCTTTGCATATTAAACCATTTAGTGTTTCCATCAGAAGATCCGGCTTTTTCTCAGCAATTAGCTTTATAACTTCCGGGGGGATGCCATCAGGTCCAGCGGCTTTACCAGTTTTTATTCGTTTTCCTGCATCCATGATCTCGTTTATTTGGCACTTCGGTACTACTTCTATTTCTATTAGCATTTTTGGCCACGTATTTCTTTTATGTACGGGAAATAACTCTTTAGCAATTTCTTTTTGTTCCTCATCCATAATAACTAAAGGTGTGCGGAGTCCTAATTTTTTTGTCACAATTTTATATCCAGTACCCCATGGATCCACATCCACTTCCTCACATAGCTGTTCCCATGCATCCTTCTTCGCTGTATTTATTGTGTTTTTTAAGTCATTCCGACATCTTCGATATTCCTTTTGTATGGTGAGCTTTTCATTTTCCTCTGCATTTCTTCTTTTGTTTGCCCTTGTCACTTTTCTTCGTGCCTCCATACTCCTTTTCCTTAGTTGGGAAATATCGTTACTCCACCAATACGCCGCTTTAAACTTACCATGGCTGCCTTTCTTCTTAAAAGTAGAGTTACATGCTTTTTCTAATAGTGCTCCAAGCTTCTTTGGTAGATGTAAGTACTCTGGATGACTCGCTGCTTCTTCTACCTTTTGTATTAAAGTATCTTTCTTATCATTTTTGTAAATCCAACCTTTCTGTGGCCTTTTAATTGGTAATGGCAATTTAGTGTTTATAGTCTCTATAAATATATTCTTGTGGTAACTTAAATTTTCTTCATCATCCACATACCATTTACTAATAAATTTACTCATTTCTCCAGAACACATTGTGATATCTATGAAAGATGTACCATCGTTTCTTTCAAAAGTTGGCATTTTCCCATCATTTAGGATATTATAATCATTTTCGCTTGCCCATTCTGCCAGAGCACTACCTTTCTTCTCTTCTATAGGCGAGCCCCAGGAATATGCCTTGGCATTGAAATCCCCTCTAATAAGGACTTTCTTTTTATGTTTTTGTTGTTTAAGGACGCAATTGATTTCAAATAGGTATTTATGGAAATCCTCCAGATCTGTTTTAGGATACACATGACAGGAAAATACCAATATTTCATCGGTGTCGGCCCAGGCAAAACCACTGCCACTTCCGATGTTTCTCACTTTATCATTACTTGGTGGAATATAAATGGCTGCGTCTATTCTTTCATCTGTGATCCATTTTGGGCTATGTTTGGTCATGTTTTTATTTGGTTCTGCGATAATACACAGATGTATTTGACGTTCTGCACATTTATGTATAAGTAAATCCATGGCCCGTTTACTCCTATCAAGATTTACCTGAAATAATCTCATTATTTATAGGAGTTTTGTCTTTGTATCCTTGCCTGGGTTTCCACTAATTTCCTATACTCAGGACATCTCATCGTCTCTGCTTTGTGTTCATTTGAGTTACACAGGTAACATCTTGTCATGTTTTTACACTCTTTTATTCGATGACCTGTTTCCCCACATTTATGACACATTTTCACAAAAGGTGCAGCTGTACATTCGCTTGCAACATGCCCTACTCTGTAACACTTATAACATCTACTTAGAGTATTTGTTGGCTTGACTCTCCATCTGTCCCATCCTTTCCCTATTGTTTTCTTTGCTAGCAGTCGATTTGTAATCTCTATATTAGAGGTTACAAATGCATATTTTACACCTTGTGCATTTGCTTTATCTGACATTTTTATTAGAATATTTTGTTCCATTTTCCCTAATTCCCATTCTATGGTTTCTTTTACTTCATGTTCTTCTACAACTTCATCTATATCTAGTAGCATAACAGTTTGTTTTTTGCTTTCCATATTTACTTCTGCAATTTTGTCCAATTTTGAAGAAAGGAGTTGTTTAAAAATCTTTCTATCATTTCTATTTTTCCCTTTTATTTTCAGCTGCACATTTCCTTTGTTTGTCTTTCTTTTGTGATCAATTATTATTCCACTTGTGTCTACTTCTTTTATATTTTTTCAGAATGTCTGCGTATGGTTTTTCTCCAAGTGGCTTGAGTACGATTGTATCTTCATTTAGTCCTCTCTTCCTGCTATTGTTCTCCATCCCTTTTGTTTCATTGTATCTTTGATGTTTTATATACATTGACATCTTAACATTTTTTCTTTTGCATGAATACTCCAAAACTTTCCTTGTTACTTGCTCATCCACTTGATCCGTGGTTACACCGGCTATGCGGGTTCTCCCATTTTTTCTCTTTGTTTCTAATATTTTTTCTAAATTTTTTCTTAGATTAGATATATCTTCTGTCGATTTTCCTCCATCCTCAGTCATAATGAGATACAGATATTTCTTTGTATTTTTTGATTCCTTTTCATCATCAAGGATTTCATTTGATAAAATATTGCATATCATTTTTCCTGGTTTTAGTTTATCTTCTTCCAAAAACTGTTTTATTTGCGGATTTATATTAATAATGTTCCTTATAATCTCTTCCTCTTTATCAACTTCTTTATTCGCAATTATCACCAGGTCTTCATCCTCAACTGCTAAAGGTTTCCCTTTTGCAGGTTGACAGTTTTCGAAGGCCTCTTCCAGCCATTTCATACTTATAATTTCATGTAGTTGTTGGTCATTTAGATCTTCTTCTAGCTCACATTTTATCGTGTATTTCAGCTTCTCTATTTCTTCTTGTTTTTTTGTAATTGTTTGCGTACAGGCTTCAGTGGTTTCCTTCTGCTTTTGACTACTTTGAGTTGCTAGTTTTTCCATTACCTCGTTTATAAAACTTGAGGCACTAGGTAATCTTTTGAAGAAGTCTTCTAAATGGCAGACTGCATTTTTTATTTCCTTCTTTGTATTTGGGATATCCTTTATCACTCTCTGGAGAGTGTCGGTTTCCTTTTCAATTTTCTCCATTAAATTCTGATACATAGAGTACTCTTTCCGGATTTTATCAAGGAAGAGTCTATCTTGTTCTTCAGTTTTAATTTTTTCAGGAGTTTCCATTCTTTTTCTTTTTACTTCTCTGATCGTTTTTTCTTGTACTAGAGGGTTAGAGTCTGTGAAGTTTATATATTCTGTATTCAAACGTTACTTCTGTTCAAATAATTCTTTGCTGGTTGAAGGTAGTGATCACCTTCTTTGTATTGCTGGCGATCTTTTAATTATCTCAGATCGCTTAAAACGATCTGATTTTTCTGAGAGAAAGGTAAACGGTTATTTGCCCCCCCCCCAGAATCCATGGGGCAGACAGACGCGTCGGTGAGGGATTCGGGAACTTTAGTCCTACGACCCAACTGGGGTATGCTAGTTTTAAGATCCGTCATTTCATTTCATGTTCTTGGTTTTCTGTCGGGATTTCCTTCCCTTAGCCTTTGGGGATACTTCCCCCACCTACAAAGCAGCAGGTGAATAGAAAACAGAAGGGAGGGCGGTACAAAGGTATAGACGTGATCTAATGGATACTGGGGTAGTGGTCAGCGGAAAGCTGATCCGATTTGTCGCCTTCTACGACAGGGTGAGATCCCGTGGTGCTATTCTTTTACTCCCCGGCCACCACACGGGAGAGGTCACCACTTAGCACATCTCTTGTACTGTTATCTTCACTGAGGGGAACTAGGACACCAATTAACACCTCTCTTGTTGCTGTTATCTTCACTCCGGGGAACTAGGACAACACATAACACATCTCTTGTTACTGTTATCTTCACTGAGGGAATCTACGACACCACTTAACACATCACTTGTTACTGTTATCTTCACTGAGGCGAGCTAGGACACCAATTAACACCTCTCTTGTTACTGTTATCCTCACTGAGGGGAACAAGGACACCACTTAACACATCTCTTGATACTGATATCTTCACTGAGGGGAACTAGGACACCACTTAACACCTCTCTTGTTACTGTTATCTTCACTCAGGAGAACGAGGATGTCACTTAACACCTCTCTTGTTATTGTTATCTTCACTCAGGTGGGACTAGGATGTCGCTTAACACCTCTCTTGTTACTGTTATCTTCACTCAGGGCAACGAGGATGTCACATAACACCTCTCTTGTTACTGAAATCTTTCCTCAGTGGAACTACGATGTAACTTAACACCTCTCTTGTTATTGTTATCTTCACTCAGGGGAACTAGGATGGCACTTAACAATGCTCTTGTTACTGTTATCATCACTCAGGTTAACTAGGACGCCACTTAACACATCTCTTGTTACTGTTATCATCACTGAGGCGAACTAGGATGTCACTTAACACGTCTCTTGTTACTGTTATCTTCACTCAGGGGAACTAGGATGTCACTCAAGACCTCTCTTGTTACTGCTATCTTCACTGAGGGGAACAAGGACGTCATTTAACACCTCTTTTTACTGTTGTCTACACTGAGGGGAACTAGGACACCATTTAACACCTCTCTTATTACTGTTATCTTCAATCAGGGGGAACAAGGACGTCACTTAACACCTCTCTTGTTATTGTTATCTTCACTCAGGGGAACTAGAACATGACTTAACACCTCTATTGTTACTGCTATCTTCGCGCAGTGGAACTAGGACACCTTTTAACACCTCTCTTGTTACTGTTATCTTCCCTCAGGGGAACTAGGACCCCACTTAGCACCTCTCTTATTACTGTTTACTTCACTGAGGGAATCTAGGACACCACCTAACACATCTCTTGCTACTGTTATCTTCACTGAGGCGAACTAGGACACCAATTAACACCTCTCTTGTTACCGTTATCTTCACTGAGAGGAACAAGGCCACCACCTAACACCTCTCTTTTTACTGTTATCTTCTTTGAGGGGAACTGATTCACCACTTCACACATCTCTTGTCACTGTTAACTTCACTGAGGGGAACTAGGACACCACTTAACACATCTCTTGCTACTGTTATCTTCACTGAGGCAAACTAGGACACCTATTAGCACCTCTCTTGCTACTGTAATCTTCACTGAGGGGAACAAGGACACCACTTAACACTTCTCTTGTTACTGTTATCTTCACTGAGGCGGAACTAAGACACCACGTAACACCTCTCTTGTTACTGTTATCTTCACTCAGGGGCACTAGACGTCTCTTAACACCTCTCTTGTTACTGTTATCTTCACTGAGGGGAACTGGGATGTCACTTAACACCTCTCTTATTACTGTTATCTTCACTCAGGGGGAACTAGGTTGTCACTTAACACCTCACTTGTTACTGGTATCTACACTGAGGGTAACTAGGATGTCATGTAACACCTCTCTTGTTACTGTTATCTTCACTGAGGGGATAGAGGACACCACTTAACACCTCTCTTATTACTGTTATCTTCAATCAGGGGGAACAAGGACGTCACTTAACACCTCTCTTGTTACTGTTATCTTCTCTGAGGGGAACAAGGATGTCACTTAAACCCTTTCTTATTACTGTTATCTTCACTGAGGGGAACTAGGATGTAACTTAACACCTCTCTTGTTACTGTTATCTTCATTGAGGGGTACTAGAACAGCACTTAACACTTCTCTGGTTATTGTTATCCTCGCTCAGGGGGAACTAGGATACCACATAACACCTCACTTATTAATGTTATCTTCGCCCAGTGGAACTAGGACACCTTTTAACACCTCTCTTGTTACAATTATCTTCACTCAGGGGAACTAGGACACAACTTAGCACCTCTCTTGTTACTGTTATCTTCACTGAGGGAATCTAGGACACCACTTAGCGCATCTCTTGTTACTGTTATCTTCATTGAGGCGAACTAGGACACCAATTAACTCCACTCTTGTTACTGTTATCCTCACTGAGGGTACACGGACACCACTTAACACCTCTCTTGATACTGTTATTTTCACTGAGAACTAGCACACCACTTAACACATCTCTTGTTACTGTTATCTTCACTCAGGGGAACTAGGACACCACTTAACAACTCTGTTGTTACTGTTATCTTCACTCAGGGGAACTAGGATGTCAGTTAACACCTTTCTTGTTACTGTTATCTTCAATCAGGGGAACTAGGACACCACTTAACACATCTCTTGTTACTGTTATCTTCACTCAGGTGAACTAGAATGTCACTTAGAACCTCTGTTGTTGCTGTTTTCTTCGCTCAGTGGAACTAGTACAGCACCTAACACCTCTCTTGTTATCTTTATCTTCACTTAGGGGTACTAGGATGTCACTTAACACCTTGTTGTTTCTGTTATCTTCACTGAGGGGAACTAGGATGTCACTTAACACATCTGTTGTTACTGTTATCTTCATCAGGGGAACTAGGACACTACCTAACACCGCTCTTGTTACTGTTATCTTCACTGAGGGGAACTAGGACACCACTTAATAGCTCTCTTGTGACTGTTATCTTCACTCAGAGGAACTAGGACACTACTTAAGACCTCTCTTGTTACTATTATCTTCACTCAGTGGGCTACAATGTCACTTAACACCTTCTTGTTTCTGTTATCTTCACTGAGGGGAACTAGGATGTCATTTAACACATCTCTTGTTATTGTTATCTTCACTCAGGGGAACTAGGACACTACTTAACAACTCTCTTGTTACTGTTATCTTCACTGAGGGGAACTAGGACACTGCGTAACACATCTCTTGTTACTGTTAGCTTCACACAGGGGAACTAGGACACCACCTGACACCGCTCTTGTTACTGTTATCTTCACTCTGTGGAACCAGGACACCTCTTAATACCTATCTTGTGACATTTATTGTCACTCAGGGGAACTAGAACTTCACATAACACATCTCTTATTACTGTTATCTTCACTCAGGGGAACTAGGACACCACTTAACTACTCTCTTGTTGCTGTTATCTTCACTCAGGGAAACTAGGATGTCACTTAACACATCTCTTGTTACTGTTATCTTCACTCAGGGAAACTAGGATGTCACTTAACACATCTCTTGTTACTGTTATCTTCACTCAGGGAAACTAGGGCCCCACTTAACAGCTCTTTGGTTACTGTTATCTTCACTGAGGGGAACTAGAACGCCACTTAGCACCTCTCTTTTTACTGTTATCTTCACTTAGGGGAACTAGGACACTACTTAACATATCTCTTGTTACTGTTATTTCACTGAGGGGAATTGGGATGTCACTTATTACCTCTCTTGTTACTGTTATTTTCACTGAGGGGACCTAGGATATCACTTAACATATCTCTTGTTACTGTTGTCTTCACTGAGGGGAACTAGGATGTCACTTAACACCTCTCTTGTTACTGTTATCTTCACTCAGGGGAACTAAGATGTCAACTAACACATCTCTTGTTACTGTTATCTTCACTCAGGGAAACTAGGGCCCCACTTAACACCTCTCTTGTTACTGTTATCTTCACTGAGGGGAACTAGAACGCCACTTAACACCTCTCTTGTTACTGTTATCTTCACTTAGGGGAACTAGGACACTACTTAACACCTGTCTTGTTAATGTTATCTTCACTCAAAGGAACTAGGACACTACTTAACACATCTCTTGTTACTGTTATCTTCACTGAGGGGAATTGGGATGTCACTTAACACATCTCTTGTTACTGTTATCTTCACTCAGGGGAACTAAGATGTCACTTAACACATCTCTTTGTACTGTTATCTTCACTCAGGGGAACTAGGACGCCACCTAACACTTCTGTTCTTACTGTTATCTACACTCAGGGGAACTAGGATGCCAATTAAACACATCTTTTGTTACTGTTATCTATACTCAGGGGAACTAGGACGTCAGTTATCACTTCTCTTGTTACTGTTATCTTCACTCAGGTGGGACTAGGACATCACTTAACACCTCTCTTGTTACTGTTATCTTCACTCAGGGGGGACTAGGGCGCCACTTAACACCTCTCTTGTTACTGTTATCATCATTCAGTGGGGAATAGGACGTCACTTAACACCTCTCTTGTTACTGTTATCTTCACTCAGGGGGAACAAGGACGTCACTTAACACCTCTCTTGTTACTGTTATCTTCACTATGGGGAACAAGGACACTAGTTAACATGTCTCTTGTTGCTGTTATCTTCACTCAGGGGAACTAGGACACCATTTAACACCTCTCTTGTTACTTTTATCTTCACTCAGGTGAATTAGGATACCACTTAACCCATCTCTTGTTATTGTCATCTGCACTCAGGAGAACTAGGACACCACTTAACACATCTCTTGTTACTTTTATCTTCACTCAGGGGAACTAGCACACCACTTAACACCTGTTTTGTTACTGTTATCTTCTCTCAGGGGAACTAGGACACCACTTAACACATCTCTTGTTACTGGTATCTTCACTCAGGAGAACTAGGGCACCACTTAATACATCTCTTGTTACTGTTATCTTTACTCAGGGAACTAGCACACCACTTAATACATCTCTTGTTACTGGTATCTTCACTCAGGTGAACTAGGACACCACTTACTACATCTCTTGTTACTGGTATCCTCACTCAGGGGAACTAGGACATCACTTAACACCTCTCTTTTTACTGATCTCTTCACTGAGGGGAACTATGATTTTACTTAACCCATCTCTTGTTACTGTTATGTTCACTCAGGGGAACTAGGACACCAATTAACATCCCTCTTGCTACTGTTATCTTCACTGAGGGGAACTAGGACGCCAGTTAACACATCTCTTGTTACTGTTATCTTCACACGGGGGGGGGGGGACTAGGATGCCACTTAACACCTCTCTTTTTACTATTATCATCATTCAGGAGGAACTAGGACGACACTTAACACCTCTCTTCTTACTGTTATCTTCATTCAGGGGAAGTAGGACACCACTTAACACCTCTCTTGTTACTGTTATCTTCACTCAGGGGAACTAGGATGCCACTTAGCACTTCTCTTGTTACTGTTATCTTCACTCAGGAGAACTAGGACACCACTTGACACATCTCTTGTTACTGTTATCTTCACTCAGGGGAACTAGGACACCACTTGACACATCTCTTGTTACTGTTATCTTCACTCAGACGAACTAGGTTGTCACTTTAATACTTCTCTTGTTACTGTTATCTTTACTCAAGGGAACTATTACACCACTTAACACCTCTATTGTTACTGTTATCTTCACTGAGGGGAATTAGGATGTCACTTAACACATCTCTTGTTACTGTTATCTTCACTCAGGCAAACTAGGACACCACTTAACACCTCTCTTGTTTCTGTTATCTTCACTGAGGGGAACTAGGACGCCACTTAACACATCTCTTGTTACTGTTATCTTCACTCAGGGGAACTAGCACACCACTTAACACATCTCTTGTTACTGTTATCTTCACTCAGGGGAACTAGGACACCACTTAACACCTCTCTTGTTACTGTTATCTTCACTCAGGGGAACTAGGACACCACTTAACACATCTCTTGTTACTGTTATCTTCACTCAGGGGTACTAGGACACCACTTAACACCTCTCTATTACTGTTATCTTCACTCAGGGGAACAAGATATCACTTTAACATCTCTCTTGGCACTGTTATATTCACTCAGGGGAACTCGGATTGCACTTAACACATCTCTATTAAAGTTATCTTTACTCAGGGAAAACTAGGATGTTACTTAACACTTCTCGTGTTTCATTAAGTTATGTATGCATCGAACAGCACACAAGTTGATATAGAACCTCATGATTGTGGTAGAATGTATTAGAATTTTCTACTTCATGAAGCAGTGTTCTGCCTTTGTGTCTCATTCATTCAGTCAAAGTCTTGGAGGGACTATGATAATGAATAGACATGTAGAGATTACTGCTCATGATTTGTGGGGGAAAATTATATGATTCCCCTGGGTTGAATGTTTTTAAACATCTCGTATTTATAGACCTATATTTCAGTTTTATTTTACATGTGTATCTAAACTGAATTTAGTCATTTGGTGATCCTGTGTATTAAAGACTGATTTTTTTGCAGCTGATGTGAGTAACTGGAATATACCTAAATCACAGATTCCAGTTCATGTGAAGAATGCAGGAGAAGGTGGCTTTATGCCATTTGGTGTGGCTGGAGTTATGGCTGGTGCCGCCAAGTGTTTTTATGGATTTGTTGGCTTTGACTGTGTGGCAACTACAGGTGAGTGTCAGAGCGTCCTTTTAAACTATGTTATCTTCATGTTTGGTGAGACTGGAGTGATGGCGGGCAGTCCAAGTGCTTTTATGGCTCTGTTGGCTTTGACTGAGGTCCAAGTACAGGCCAGTGTCAGATCATCCTTTTAAACTATGTTATGTTCATGTTTGGTGAGACTGGAGTGATGGCGGGCACCATCAAGTGCTTTTATGGCTCTGTTGGCTTTGACTGTGGTCCAACTACAGGTGAGTGTCAGAACATCCTTTTAAACTATGTTATCTTCATGTTTGGTTTGGCTGGAGTGATGGCGGGCGCCATCAAGTGCTTTTATGGCTCTGTTGGCTTTGACTGTGGTCCAACTACAGGTGAGTGTCAGATCATCCTTTTAAACTATGTTATCTTCATGTTTGGTAAGACTGGAGTGATGGCGGGCGGTCCATCCAAGTGCTTTTATGGCTCTGTTGGCTTTGGCTGTGGTCCAACTACAGGTGAGTGTCAGTTCATCCTTTTAAACTATGTTATCTTCATGTTTGGTAAGACTGGAGTGATGGCGGGCGGTCCATCCAAGTGCTTTTATGGCTCTGTTGGCTTTGACTGTGGTCCAACTACAGGTGAGTGTCAGATCATCCTTTTAAACTATGTTATCTTCATGTTTGGTAAGACTGGAGTGATGGCGGGCGGTCCATCCAAGTGCTTTTATGGCTCTGTTGGCTTTGACTGTGGTCCAACTACAGGTGAGTGTCAGATCGTCCTTTTAAACTATGTTATCTTCATGTTTGGTGAGACTGGAGTGATGGTGGGCGGTCCATCCAAGTGCTTTTATGGCTCTGTTGGCTTTGACTGTGGTCCAACTACAGGTGAGTGTCAGATCATCCTTTTAAACTATGTTATCTTCATGTTTGGTGAGACTGGAGTGATGGCGGGCAGTCCAAGTGCTTTTATGGCTCTGTTGGCTTTGACTGTGGTCCAACTACAGGTAAGTGTCAGATCACCCTTTTAAACTATGTTATCTTCATGTTTGGTTTGGCTGGAGTGATGGCAGGCGCCATCAACTGCTTTTATGGCTCGGTTGGCTTTGACTGTGGTCCAACTACAGGTGAGTGTCAGATCATCCTTTTAAACTATGTTATCTTCATGTTTTTACTTCAAGATTTCCATTCTTGAGATAGTTACTATTTTATTTTGCAAATTAAACAGGTTCACTTTTAATTGTTGTGCTTTTGTTGCTATGACAGCAATCAAACACTTCTGATATAAATGTAATAAATATAAATATGATTGCATTTACAGCATCACACTGGAAGATTTTATTTATAAATTTACGTATTATACTTCGTTTGTTGCTGAACTGTAATGGTCTGTGGATACCTGATTAGAGCAAGAAGAGAAGCGAGACTTTATTTTAATTTTCGCAGAACAGTCGAATGGAATTTGCCAATAGTATGTTTGCTATTTCACCAAGTAAAGCATTTGTTATTATAATTAAGTAACAAAAACACTGTTATGCTTGTTTTCCTTTAGGTTAACTTTGAGGGCATCCTCAGCTACAAGATGCACAAGAATCACTGTTGCTTAATTCCCTCACAGTGTGGGAATCCCAATAAATAATAATATATTATTAATGTTGTTGTTGTTGTGCTGTTTCAACATGAAGGATGTGCTTCCTTTATCTAAAAGTGTTTGCCTCATTAGGATGTGTTTCATTTGAAATGACTGGCACTTCAGCATTAGTAAACTTCTAACTCACAAGGAAGCCATAAATATAATTAGCAAACAACTGAAGTATATTCATTTATATCTTATAGTGTTGAAATTAAATTGA
This sequence comes from Hymenopus coronatus, assembly GCA_030762935.1. Lineage (NCBI taxonomy): Eukaryota > Metazoa > Arthropoda > Insecta > Mantodea > Hymenopodidae > Hymenopus > Hymenopus coronatus. Next base: position 618,355 of record CM060887.1, on the reverse strand, counting down.
GTTTTATTTGTGGATGCTGCTGAGGTTCTTAGAGTCCCATTCTATATTGGCCTTGAAGCATTACTTAATTTTGCTCAGAAGCCTCTTTATCAGGCATGAGATTCTTTTACGTGGTGTAAATCTATGACATGAAACCAATGGCTTTATTTCCCCTCTGAAGGAAGCCATGCTAAGGATTTTTACACCCAAAGAAAGCAATCTCCCGCCGCTGGGTTGAACCCATGACCCTGGGGGTATGAGGTTAGCATGGTGACCACTACATGAGTGTTACAACGTTGTCACGATGTAGACTCAACTCAGACAAACTTCGAAAGCTTATAATAATAGTAAGACTCAGAATTATTTTAATTCAAAATGTAGTTAAACATTTACCTTTCAATTTCCTCTAAGAAATATTTGAAAAGGTATTTAAGTTTCATAAAATCTTTATTTTAATAGAGTTACTATTAAACAATTTTTTCTTTCGCTAGTTTAAAAACATCAAAATGGCACTAACATTTCTTCTTGTTGTATTCATTCTGTTGAAAGGTAATCAAAGCTCTCTCCTATTGTAGACCAAAGTCTTCATCATAAATGTGCTATTTTATTAAAACATTTATTTTGTATGTTTTTGACAAAATCAAAAGCTATGAAAACTTTCACACGTGAAGGAGTAAAAAAATCTGGTGTATTCCATTCACATGACTTTCTCTATATATTTGTGGGCCGCGCTGTGGCCGAGTGTTACCTCTCACCTAGACGGCCGGGGTCCGATCCCAAGAGACTGCATGTGAGATTTGTGGTAGACAAAGCAGCGCAGGGGCGGGTACTCCAGTTTCCCCCACCATCGCATTCCATTGCTGCTCCATCATCATTCATGTATCATCAGTAGATAAAGCGGGCGTTAAACGATACCAACCAAACCATCTACATATTTGTAACAAATTACTATTAATAATGTTTCAATCTACTTCATGCTGATCGAGATGAGCATTAGCAGAAACGTTCTTATTGTTTAGCTCCTTATAAGCATAAGGGATATGTGTTAAACCAACAGTCACATTTTTTAAAATGTGGTTGCTACGGAATTCAAATCTGATTCTTTGAATGGGCAGAAGTGAAAAGTTCCTACTTGAGAAATATATAAGTATTTTAAAACTGAAACTAATAACAAGAAATATCTCAAATATGGTCAACTCCGTGACAAAAATGTATAAGACAGAATTTTGTATTTTATCGAGCTCTAAATTTGTTGTGAAATAAGTTTTTGTCTGTCTCTTACAGTTTACTAGTTATGCAAAATTCAGCAAAATTCCTCCAGAATGAACAGGTCTTCATAAGCTATTCTCAGAAGATTCAAGATATATACTTTATTTGTGATGGAAATGGCTTTAATATTGGAATTTTAATCAGAATCATTAGAGCCATTTTTGAGAAAAAAAATTCAAAATTTTTTCCATATAAAGTGTAGTTTGGGGTGGGGGGATTTTCTTGAAAATCTTTGTGTCTCATCCTTGGAAGAATACAAAACTTAAATACCAAGTTTGATATTTAATGGTCTTTTCGTTTTTGAGCTATGCTGCCCCCCCCCCTCACACGCACACACATGGACCTTTTTTTGAAAACTTTTTTTTTCAGGGGGTCCTAAAACATGTATTTCTAGTGACATCTCAGTATCAAATTTTTGGGTGGAATACAATATGCACATAGTATGTGTAGAGAAACCAAAAAAGGAATCCGAATAGATACAGTTAGACTTGAAAATTCAATACTATAGCCAGAATTTGAACTATGGATCTGCCAGTCATGAAAAGTCAGAGAAATCGATAATGTGAGCCATAAAAAAAGAATCACTGTAGAGCTAAAAACCCGGCATTAGGTGCTTCCAAGCCTGGCACAAAGTTGATGTTAACGAAACAATACATAAGTTTATTTAAGATAAACAAAAATGTCTGTTATATTTATCACAGCTCATGTGTAACAGCGGGTATAGTATTTCTTGTTGATGGTTGTTTTTTTAACTTTTTTTTCAGGAGAGGAGGCAAAGAATCCACAAAGATCCATTCCTATTGCTATAGTAATTTCTCTAATTATTATATTTTTGGCATACTTTGGAATATCTACTGTTTTGACCATGATGTGGCCGTATTACCTGCAGGTGTGTATGTAAATAAAACAATTTAGACACATTTACTTGTAGATTTCATTGTTTTTAAAGTTATTATGTGAGAATGAGAAAGAAAACAATATATTTTAATAAGGTAACCTATCAAGTGTGTAGCAGTGAGCTAGTTCTCAGAGCAGCCACCAGTTCAAAGGGATAACTCAAACAGTAACTTTGTGGCCTTGGGCTGGTTCTCCAAAGTGAGCACCACGACCTTCATATAAAACAACAACAATACGTGCAACTAAACTGCCACCTATTTACAAGTAGTTAAAACTCAACCTGTACCAAAGTCAGTTCCACTTGTAGAGAAAAATCACTGTTCAATCTTTTCTTAATTATGAGATGTTCAATTTTGTAAGCTCAAAATTAGCAAAAAAGTGAACATAAACATGGAATAGCTCGACCAGCAGAAGAACATGATCATTTTAAGATTATCCTGGCATACATCTTATTTCCTCTCAATTCAGCAGACACAAGTAAGATGGGCAACTTAAATATGCATGTATAACCACACAATATATTATTTTTTGTTTCCCATGCACAAACCAATTCATGTGCTATAACATTTATCTGACTAATATTGTATCCAGTCTTTACAATTTACTATGTTTTAGATTTAATTTGTTTATTAAAGTTTTGGTTGGTACAAGCCTCACAACTGGCCAAGTGCTGTTGTGTTTCAGTTGATTAGCCTCAGGAAGGAAACCTCTCTCTGTTCAGGGACAGTTTATAATCCTGTATACTAGACCCCGTAGATGCTGTTGTGTTTCAGTTGATTAGCCTTAGGAAGGAAACCAATCTCTGTTCAGGGACAGTTTATAATACTGTATACTAGACCCTGTAGATGCTGTTGAACAGCAGGCAAAAAATATTCCATTGCATTACTTGCTAAGCTTATCACAGAATGACTTCTATGCATGCCCAAAATTTGAATAATCACTGCCACATCCGTTATGTGTTTGTAATATGTGCAACCTATATATTCATCTATAAAAGAATAAGTATATTTTGCTGTTCAATTTGAAACATGAATTGCATTTACATGATATCTGCATGTAATTTACAGAATTAGAAACCTGTGCCAAATTCTTGGTATGTCATTGTGAATGTTCCTGTCTATTTGTGTTACAAAACACTTGTGTGTCATTGTGAATGTTCTTGTCTATTTGCGTTACATAATCCTTGTATGTCATTGTGAATGATCTTGTCTAGTTGTGTTAAGTAACACTTGTATGTCATTGTGAATGATCTTGTCTATTGTAGTTAAGTAACACTTGTATGTCATTGTGAATGTTCTTGTCTATTGTAGTTAAATCACACTTGTGTATGTCATTGTGAATGTTCTTGTCTAGTTGTGTTACATAAGACTTGTGTGTCATTGTGAATGTTCTTGTTTATTTGTGTTACATAACACTTGTGTGTCATTGTGAATGTTCTTGTTTATTTGTGTTACATAACACTTGTGTGTCATTGTGAATGTTCTTGTTTATTTGTGTTACATAACACTTGTGTGTCATTGTGAATGTTCTTGTTTATTTGTGTTACATAACACTTGTGTGTCATTGTGAATGTTCTTGTTTATTTGTGTTACATAACACTTGTATGTCATTGTGAATGTTCCTGTCTAGTTGTGTTATGTTATACTTGTGTGTCATTGTGAATGTTCCTGTCTAGCTATGTTATGTTATATTGTGTGTCATTGTGAATGTTCCTGTCTAGTTGTGTTATGTTACACTTGTATGTCATTGTGAATGTTCCTGTCTAGTTGTGTTATGTTACACTTGTATGTCATTGTGAATGTTCCTGTCTAGTTGTGTTATGTTATACTTGTGTGTCATTGTGAATGTTCCTGTCTAGTTGTGTTATGTTATACTTGTGTGTCATTGTGAATGTACCTGTCTAGTTGTGTTAAATCACACTTGTGTGTCATTGTGAATGTTCCTGTCTAGTTGTGTTATGTTATACTTGTGTGTCATTGTGAATGTTCCTGTCTAGCTGTGTTACATCACACTTGTGTGTCATTGTGAATGTTGCTGTCTAGTTGTGTTGTGTTACACTTGTGTGTCATTGTGAATGTTCCTGTCTAGTTGTGTTATGTTACACTTGTGTGTCATTGTGAATGTTCCTGTCTAGTTGTGTTGTGTTACATCACACTTGTGTGTCATTGTGAATGTTCCTGTCTAGTTGTGTTACATCACACTTGTGTGTCATTGTGAATGTTCCTGTCTAGTTGTGTTATGTTACACTTGTGTGTCATTGTGAATGTTCCTGTCTAGTTGTGTTACATCACACTTGTGTGTCATTGTGAATGTTCCTGTCTAGTTGTGTTATGTTACACTTGTGTGTCATTGTGAATATTCCTGTCTAGTTGTGTTACATCACGCTTGTATGTCATTGTGAATGTTCCTGTCTAGTTGTGTTATGTTACACTTGTGTGTCATTGTGAATGTTCCTGTTTAGTTGTGTTACATCACGCTTGTATATCATTGTGAATGTTCCTGTGTAGTTGTGTTACATCACACTTGTGTGTCATTGTTAATGCTCCTGTCTAGTTGTGTTACATCACACTTCTGTGTCATTGTGAATGTTCCTGTCTAGTTGTGTTATGTTACACTTGAATGTCATTGTGAATGTTCCTGTCTAGTTGTGTTACATTACACTTGTGAGTCATTGTGAATGTTCCTGTCTAGTTGTGTTACATCACGCTTGTATGTCATTGTGAAGGTTCCTGTCTAGTTTTGTTACATCGCACTTGGTGTCATTGTGAATGTTCCTGTCTAGTTGTGTTATGTTACACTTGTGTGTCATTATGAATGTTCCTGTCTAGTTGTGTAACATCACACTTCATGTCATTGTGAATGTTCCTGTCTAGTTGTGTTATGTTACACTTGTGTGTCATTATGAATGTTCCTGTCTAGTTGTGTTACATCACACTTCGTGTCATTGTGAATGTTCCTGTCTAGTTGTGTTATGCTACACTTGTGTGTCATTGTGAATGTTCCTGTCTGGTTGTGTTATGTCACACTTGTGTGACATTATTAATGTTCATGTCTGGTTGAGTTATGTCACGCTTGTGTGTCACTGTGAATGTTCCTGTCTCTTTGTGTTATGTTACACTTGTGTGTCATTGTGAATGTTCCCGTCCATTTGTGTTACATCACACTTGTGTTTCATTGGAATGTTCCTGTCTAGTTGTGTTATGTTGCACTTGTATCTCATTGTGAATGTTCCTGTCTAGTTGTGTTACATCACACTTGTGTGTCTTTCTGAATGTTCCTGTCTAGTTGTGTTATGTTACACTGGTGTGTGATTGTGAATGTTCCTGTCTAGTTGTGTTACATCACACTTGTGTGTCATTGTAAATGTTCCTGTCTAGTTGTGTTATGTTACACTTGTGTGTCATTGTGAATGTTCCCGTCCATTTGTGTTACATCATACTTGTGTGTCATTGTGAATGTGTCCTGTCTGGTTGTGTTATGTTACACTTGTGTGTCGTTGTGAATGTTCCTGTCTAGTTGTGTTATGTAGCACTTGTATCTCATTGTGAATGTTCCTGTCTAGTTGTGTTACATCACACTTGTGTGTCTTTCTGAATGTTCCTGTCTAGTTGTGTTATGTTACACTGATGTGTGATTGTGAATGTTCCTGTCTAGTTGTGTTACATCACACTTGTGTGTCATTGTAAATGTTCCTGTCTAGTTGTGTTACATCACGCTTGTATATCATTGTGAATGTTCCTGTCTAGTTGTGTTACATCACGCTTGTATATCATTGTGAATGTTCCTGTCTAGTTGTGTTACATCACACTTGTATATCATTGTGAATGTTCCTGTCTAGTTGTGTTACATCACACTTGTATATCATTGTGAATGTTCCTGTCTAGTTGTGTTACATCACGCTTGTATATCATTGTGAATGTTCCTGTCTAGTTGTGTTACATCACACTTTTGTGTCATTGTTAATGGTCCTGTCTAGTACTGTTACATCACGCTTCTGTGTCATTGTGGATGTTCCTGTCTATTTGTGTTATGTTACACTTGTGTGTCATTGTGAATGTTCCTGTCTGGTTGTGTTACATCACACTTGTGTGTCATTTTTAATGTTCCTGTCTAGTTGTGTTACATCACACTTGTGTGTCATTGTGAATGTTCCTGTCTAGTTGTGTTACATTACACTTGTGTGTCATTGTGAATGTTCCTGTCTATTTGTGTTACATTACACTTGTGTGTCATTGTGAATGTTCCTGTGTAGTTGTGTTACATCACACTTGTGTGTCATTGTGAATGTTTGTCTAGTTGTGTTACATTACACTTGTGTGTGATTGTGTATTTTCCTGTCTAGTTGTGTTACATTACACTTGTGTGTCATTGTGAATGTTCCTGTCTAGCTGTGTTACATTACACTTGTGTGTCATTGTGAATGTTCCTGTCTAGTTGTGTTACATTACACTTGTGTGTCATTGTGAATGTTCCTGTCTAGCTGTGTTACATCACAGTTGTGTGTCTTTGTGAATGTTCCTGTGTAGTTGTGTTACATCACACTTGTGTGTCATTGTGAATGTTCCTGTCTAGCTGTGTTACATCACAGTTGTGTGTCTTTGTGAATGTTCCTGTGTAGTTGTGTTACATCACAGTTGTGTGTCTTTGTGAATGTTCCTGTGTAGTTGTGTTACATCACACTTGTGTGTCATTGTGAATGTTCCTGTTTAGTTGTGTTACATCACACTTGTGTGTCATTGTGAATGTTCATGTCTAGTTGTGTTATGTTACACTTGTATGTCATTGTGAATGTTCTTGTCTGGTTGTTTTATATTACCTTATATGTCATTGTGAATGTATTTGTCTAGTGGTGTTATGTTACACTTGTATGTCATTGTGTATGTTCTTGTTTAGTTGTGTTATGTTACACATTTATGTCATTGTGAATGTTCTTATCTAGATGTGTTAAGTTTACACTGGTATGTCATTGTGAATGTTCTTGTCTAGCTGTGTTATATCATTTTGAATGTACCTGTCTATTTGTGTTACATCACACTTATGTGTCATTGTGAATATTCCCGTCTAGTTGTGTTATGTTACACGTGTATGTCATTGTGAATATTTTGTCTAGCTGTGTTATGTCATTGTGATTGTTCTTGTCTAGTTGTGTTGAGTTACATGTGTATATCAGTATGAATGTTCTTGTCTGGCTGTGTTATGTCATTGTGAATGTTCTTGTCGAGTTCTGTTATGATACACTTCTATGTCATTGTGAATGTTCTTGGTTAGTTTTGTTATGTTACACTTGTATGTCATTGTGATGTTCTTGTCTAGCTGTGTTATGTTACACCTGTATGTCATTGTGAATGTTCTTGTCTAGCTGTATTCTGTTACACTTGAATGTCATTGTGAATGTTCTTGTCTAGCTGTGTTATGTTTACACTTGTGTGTCATGGTGAATGTTTTTGTCTAGTGTGTTATGTTTATACTTGTATGTCATTGTGAATGTTCTTGTCTAGCTGTGTTATGTTTACACTTGTATGTTATTGTGAAGGTTCTTGTCTAGCTGTGATATGTCATTGTGAATGTTCCTGTCTATTTGTATTATATCATACTTGTGTGTCATTGTGAATGTTCTTGTCTAGTTGTGATATGGTACATTTGTATGTTATTGTGAATATTCTTCTCTGGCTGTGTTATGTCATTGTGAATGTTTTTGTCTAGTTGTGTTATGTTATACTTGTATGTCATTGTAAATGTTCTTGTTAATTTTGTTATATCATTGTCACTGTTCTTGTCTAGTTGTGTTATGTTACACTTGTATGTCATTGTGACTGTTTTTGTCTAGCTGTGTTATGTCATTGTGAATGTTCTTATCTAGATGTGTTATGTTTACAGTTGTATGCCATTGTGAATGTTCTTGTCTACCTGTTATAGGTAAACCCCTGTATGGCATTGTAAATGTTCTTGTCTAGATGTGTTATGTTACAGTTGTATGTCATTGTGAATGTTCTAATCTAGATGTGTAATGTTTACAGTTGTATGTCATTGTGAATGTTCTTGTCTAGATGTTATATGTTTACCCTTGTATGTCATTGTAAATGTTCTTGTCTAGTTGTGTTATGTTACAGTTGTATCTCATTGTGAATGTTCTGGTCTAGATGCGTTATATTTACACTTGTATGTCATTGTGAAAGTTCCTATCTAGTTGTGTTATGTTAAAGTTGTAGGTCATTGTGAATGTTCTTACCTAGATGTGTTATGTTTACACTTGTATGTCATTGTGAATGTTCTTATCTAGTTGTGTTATGTTAACGTGAATGTCCTTGTCTAGATGTGTTATGTTACACTTGTATGTCATTGTGAATGTTCTTCTCTAGATGTGTTATATTTACACTTATATGTCATTGTGAATGTTCTTGTACAGTTGTGTTATGTTTACACTTGTGTGTCATTGTGAATGTTCTTGTCAAGTTGTATTATGTTATACTTGTATGTCATTGTGAATGTTCCAACCTAGTTGTGTTAATTCACACTTGTGTGTCACAGTGAATGTTCCTGTGTAGTTATGTCACATCACACTTGTATGTCATTGTGAATGTTCCTGTCTAGTTGTGTTACATCACACTTGTATGTCATTGTGAATGTTCCTGTCTAGTTGTGTTACATCACACTTGTATGTCATTGTGAATGTTCCTGTCTAGTTGTGTTATGTTACGCTTGTGTGTCATTTTGAATGTTCCTGTCTAGTTGTGTTACATCACACTTGTGTGTCATTGTGAATGTTCCTGTCTAGTTGTGTTACATCACGCTTGTATCTCATTGTGAATGTTCCTGTGTAGTTGTGTTACATCACGCTTGTGTGTCATTGTGAATGTTCCTGTCTAGTTGTGTTACATCACACTTGTGTGTCATTGTGAATGTTCCTGTTTAGTTGTGTTACATCACACTTGTATGTCATTGTGAATATTCCTGTGTAGTTGTGTTACATCACACTTGTGTATCATTGTGAATGTTCCTGTGTAGTTGTGTTAAAATACACTTGTATGTCATTGTGAATGTTCTTGTGTAGTTGTGTTACATTACACTTGTGTTTCATTGTGAATGTTCCTGTCTACTTGTGTTTTATCACACTTGTGTGTCATTGTGAATGTCCTTCTTTAGTTGTGTTACATTACACTTGTGTGTCATTGTGAATGTTCCTGTGTAGTTGTGTTACATCACACTTGTGTGTCATTGTGAATGTTACTGTGTAGTTGTGTTGCATCACACTTGTGTGTCATTGTGAATGTTCCTGTGTAGTTGTGTTACATCACACTTGTATGTCATTGTGACTGTTCCTGTGTAGTTGTGTTACATCACACTTGTGTGTCACTGTGAATGTTCCTGTGTAGTTGTGTTACATCACACTTGTGTGTCACTATGAATGTTCCTGTGTTACATCACACTTTTGTGTCACTATGAAAGTACCTGTGAAGTTGTGTTACATCACACTTGTGTGTCATTGTGAATGTACTTTTTAGTTGTGTTACATCACACTTGTGTGTCACTATGAAAGTTCCTGTGTAGTTGTGTTACATCTCACTTGTGTGTCATTGTTAATGTACCTGTTTAGTTGTGTTACATCACACTTGTGTGGTATTGTGAATGTTCCTATCTAGTTGTGTTACATCACACTTGTGTGTCATTGTGAACGTTCCTGGTTAGTTGTGGTACCTCACACTTGTGTGGTATTGTGAATGTTCCTGTCTAGTTGTGTTACATCACACTTGTGTGGTATTGTGAATGTTCCTGGTTAGTTGTGTCACATCACACTTCTGTGTCATTGTGAATGTTCCTGTCTAGTTGCGTTATATTACACTTTTGTGTCATTGTGAATGTTCCTGTCTGGTTGTGTTATGTCACACTTGTGTAACATTATTACTGTACCTGTCTGGTTGTGCTATGTCACATTTGTGTATCGCTGTGATTGTTCCTGTCTGGTTGTGTTATGTTACACTTGTGTGTCGTCGTGAATGTTCCTGTCTAGTTGTGTTACATCACACTTGTGTGTCGTCGTGAATGTTCCTGTCTAGTTGTGCTACATCACACTTGTAAGTCGTTTTGAATGTTCCTGTCTAGCTGTGTTACATTACACCCTTGTGTTATTGTGAATGTTCCCATCTAGTGGTGTTACATTACACTTGTGTGTTATTGTGACTGTTGCTGTCTAGTTGTGTTACATCACAATTGTGTGTCTCTGTGAATGTTCCTGTCTAGTTGTGTTACATCACACTTGTGTGTCATAGTAAACGTTCCTGTCTAGTTGTGTTACATCACACTTGTGTGTCATTGTGAATGTTCCTGTGTAGTTGTGTTACATCACACTTGTGTGTCATTGTGAATGTTCCTGTCTAGTTGTGTTACATCACACTTGTGTGTCATTGTGAATGTTCCTGTCTAGTTGTGTTACATCACACTTGTGTGTCATTGTGAATGTTCCTGTGTAGTTGTGTTACATCACACTTGTGTGTCATTGTGAATGTTCCTGTGTAGTTGTGTTACATCACAATTGTGTGTCTCTGTGAATGTTCCTGTGTAGTTGTGTTACATCACACTTGTGTGTCATAGTAAACGTTCCTGTCTAGTTGTGTTACATCACACTTGTGTGTCATTGTGAATGTTCCTGTGTAGTTGTGTTACATCACACTTGTGTGTCATTGTGAATGTTCCTGTGTAGTTGTGTTACATCACACTTGTGTGTCATTGTGAATGTTCTTGTCTAGTTGTGTAATGTTATCTTGTATGTCATTGTGAATGTTCTTGTCTAGTGGTGTTATGTTACACTTGTATGTCATTGTGAATCTTCTTGTCTAGTTGTGTTATGTTACACTTGTATGTCATTGTGAATGTTCTTGTTTAGTTGTGTTATGTTACACTTGTATGTCATTGAGAATGTTCTTGTCTAGCTCTGTTACGTTTACACTTGTATGTCATTATGAATGTTCTTGTCTAGCTGTGTTATGCATGCACTTGTATGTCATTGTGAATGTTCTTGTTTAGTTGTGTTATGTTACACTTGTATGTCATTGTGAATGTTCTTGTTTGGCTGTGTTATATTACACCGGTATGTCTTTGTGAATGTTGTTATCTAGCTGTGTTATGTTACACCTGTATGTCTTTGTGAATGTTCTTGTCTAGCTGTGTTATGTTACACCTGTATGGCTTTGTGAATGTTCTTGTCTAGCTGTGTTATGTTTACACTTGTATGTCATTTTGAATGTTCTTGTCTAGTTGTTTTATGTTACACTTGTATGTCATTGTAAATGTTCTAGTCTAGCTGTGTTATTTTACACTTGTCTGTCTTTGTGAATGTTCTTGTTTAGTTGTGTTATGTTACACTTGTATGTCATTGTGAATGTTCTTGTTTAGTTGTGTTATGTTACACTTGTATGGCATTGTAAATGTTCTTGTCTAGCTGTGTTATGTTACACTTGTATGTCATTGTGAATGTTCTTGTTCAGTTGTGTTATGTTACACTTGTATGTCTTTGTGAATGTTCTTGTCTAGCTCTGTTACGTTTACACTTGTATGTCATTATGAATGTTCTTGTCTAGCTGTGTTATGTATACACTTGTATGTCATTGTGAATGTTCTTGTCTAGTTGTGTTATGTTACACTTGTATGTCATTGTGAATGTTCTTGTCTGGCTGTGTTATGTTACACCGGTATGTCTTTGTGAATGTTGTTATCTAGCTGTGTTATGTTACACCTGTATGTCTTTGTGAATGTTCTTGTCTAGCTGTGTCATGTTGCACCTGTATGGCTTTGTGAATGTTGTTGTCTAGCTGTGTTATGTTACACTTGCATGTCATTGTGAATGTTCTTGTCTAGCTCTGTTATGTTTACACTTGTATGTCATTGTGAATGTTCTTGTCTAGCTGTGTTATGTTTACATTTGTATGTCATTGTGAATGTTCTTGTCTAGCTGTGTTAAGTTTACACTTCTATGTCATTTTGAATGTTCTTGTCTAGTTGTTTTATGTTGCACTTGTATGTCATTGTGAATGTTCTAGTCTAGCTGTGTTATTTTACATTTGTATGTCTTTGTGAATGTTCTTGTCTAGCTGTGTTATGTTTACACTTGTATGTTATTGTGAATGTTCTTGTCTAGCTGTGATATGTCATTGTGAATGTTCCTGTCTATTTGTGTTATATCATACTTGTGTGTCATTGTGAATGTTCTTGTCTAGTTGTGATATGTTACATTTGTATGTTATTGTGAATATTCTTCTCTGGCTGTGTTATGTCATTGTGAATGTTTTTGTCTAGTTGTGTTATGTTACACTTGTATGTCATTGTAAATGTTATTGTTAATTTTGTTATATCATTGTCAATGTTTTGTCTAGTTGTGTTATGTTACACTTGTATGTCATTGTGACTGTTTTTGTCTAGCTGTGTTATGTCATTGTGAATGTTCTGGTCTAGATGTGTTATGTTTACACTTGTATGTCATTATGAAAGTTCCTATCTAGTTGTGTTATGTTAAAGTTGTAGGTCATTGAGAATGTTCTTACCTAGATGTGTTATGTTTACACTTGTATGTCATTGTGGATGTTCTTATCTAGTTGTGTTATGTTAACGTGAATGTCCTTGTCTAGATGTGTTATGTTATACTTGTATGTCATTGTGAATGTTCTTGTCAAGTTGTATTATGTTATACTTGTATGTCATTGTGAATGTTCCAGCCTAGTTGTGTTAATTCACACTTGTGTGTCACAGTGAATGTTCCTGTGTAGTTATTTCACATCACACTTGTATGTCATTGTGAATGTTCCTGTCTAGTTGTGTTACATCACACTTGTACGTCATTGTGAATATTCCTGTCTAGTTGTGCTACATCACACTTGTATGGCTTTGTGAATGTTCTTGTCTAGCCGTGTTATGTTACACTTGTATGTCATTGTGAATGTTCTTGTCTAGCTGTGTTTTGTTACACTTGTATGTCATTGTGAATGTTCTTGTCCAGCTGTGTTAAGTTACACCGGTATGTCTTTGTGAATGTTCTGGTCTAGCTGTGTTATGTTACACCTGTATGTCTTTGTGAATGTTCTTGTCTAGATGTGTTAAGTTACACCTGTATGGCTTTGTGAATGTTGTTGTCTAGCTGTGTTATGTTACACTTGTATGTCATTGTGAATGTTCTTGTCTAGCTCTGTTATGTTTACACTTGTATGTCATTGTGAATATTCTTGCCTAGCTGTGTAATGTTACACTTGTATGTCATTGTGAATGTTCTTGTCTAGCTCTGTTACGTTTACACTTGTATGTCATTATGAATGTTCTTGTCTAGCTGTGTTAAGTATACACTTGTATGTCATTGTGAATGTTCTTGTCTAGTTGTGTTATGTTTCACTTGTAGGTCATTGTGAATGTTCTTGTCTGGCTGTTTTATGTTACCCCGGTATGTCTTTGTGAATGTTCTTGTCTAGCTGTGTTATGTTACACCTGTATGTCTTTGTGAATGTTCTTGTCTAGATGTGTTATGTTACACCTGTATGGCTTTGTGAATGTTGTTGTCTAGCTGTGTTATGTTACACTTGTATGTCATTGTGAATGTTCTTGTCTAGCTGTGTTATGTTTACACTTGTATGTCATTGTGAATGTTCTTGTCTAGCTGTGTTATGTTTACACTTGTATGTCATTGTGAATGTTCTTGTCTAGCTGTGTTATGTTTACACTTGTATGTCATTGTGAATGTTCTTGTCTAGTTGTTTTATGTTACACTTGTATGTCATTGTGAATGTTCTAGTCTAGCTGTGTTATTTTACACTTGTATGTCTTTGTGAATGTTCTTGTTTAGCTGTGTTATGTTTACACCTGTATGTCATTGTGAATGTTCTTTTCTAGTTCTGTTATGTTACACTTGTTTGTCATTGTGAATGTTCTTGGCTAGCTGTGTTATGTTTTCACTTGTGTGTCATTCTCAATGTTCTTGTCTAGTTGTGTTATGTTATACAGGTATGTCATGGTGAATGTTTTTGTTTAGTTGTTTTACATAACACTTGTGTGTCATTGTGAATGTTCTTGTCTAGCTGTGTTATGTTACACTTGTTTGTCATTGTGAATGCTCTTGTGTAGCTGGTTATATTACACATGTGTGTCATTGTGAATGTTCTTGTCTAGCTGTGTTATGTTACACTTGTTTGACATTGTGAATTATCTTGTCTAGTTGTGTTGTGTTAGACTTTTTTGTCATTGTGAACGTTCTTGTTTAGTTGTGTCATGTTACAATTGTATGTCATTGTGAATGTTCTTGTCTAGATGTTTTATGTTACACTTGTATGTCATTGTGAATGTTCTTGTGTGAATGAGTTATGTTTACACTTGTATGTCATTGTGAATGTTCTTGTCTAGTTGTGTTATGTTTACACTTGTGTGTCATTGTGAATGTTCTTGTCTAGTTATGTTATGTTAAACTTGTATGTGATTGTGAATGTTCTTGTCCAGTTGTGTTATGTTACACTTGTATGTCATTGTAAATGTTCTTGTCTAGTTGTGTTATGTTTACACCGGTATGTCATTGTGAATGTTCTTATCTAGATTTGTTATGTTTACACTTATATGTCATTGTGAATGTTCTTGTCTAGTTATGTTATGTTACAGTTGAATGTCATTGTGAATGTTATTGTCTAGCTGTGTTATGTTACACTTGCATGTTATTGTGAATGTTCTTGTCTAGCTCTGTTATGTTTACACTTGTATGTCATTGTGAATGTTCTTGTCTAGCTGTGTTAAGTTAACATTTGTATGTCATTGTGAATGTTCTTGTCTAGCTGTGTTATGTTTACACTTGTATGTCATTTTGAATGTTCTTGTCTAGTTGTTTTATGTTACACTTGTATGTCATTGTGAATGTTCTAGTCTAGCTGTGTTATTTTACACTTGTATGTCTTTGTGAATGTTCTTGTTTAGTTGTGTTATGTTACACTTGTATGTCATTGTGAATGTTCTTGTATAGTTGTGTTATGTTACACTTGTATGTCATTGTAAATGTTCTTGTCTAGCTGTGTTATGTTACACTTGTATGTCATTGTGAATGTTCTTGTTTAGTTGTGTTATGTTACACTTGTATGTCTTTGTGAATGTTCTTGTCTAGCTCTGTTACGTTTACACTTGTATGTCATTATGAATATTCTTGTCTAGCTGTGTTATGTATACACTTGTATGTCATTGTGAATGTTCTTGTCTAGTTGTGTTATGTTACACTTATATGTCATTCTGAATGTTTCATTCTGGCTGTGTTATGTTACACCGGTATGTCTTTGTGAATGTTGTTATCTAGCTGTGTTATGTTACACCTGTATGTCTTTGTGAATGTTCTTGTCTAGCTGTGTTATGTTCCACCAGTATGGCTTTGTGAATGTTGTTGTCTAGCTGTGTTATGTTACACTTGCATGTCATTGTGAATGTTCTTGTCTAGCTCTGTTATGTTTACACTTGTATGTCATTGTGAATGTTCTTGTCTAGCTGTGTTATGTTTACATTTGTATGTCATTGTGAATGTTCTTGTCTAGCTGTGTTATGTTTACACTTGTATGTCATTTTGAATGTTCTTTCTAGTTGTTTTATGTTACACTTGTATGTCATTGTGAATGTTCTAGTCTAGCTGTGTTATTTTACACTTGTATGTCTTTGTGAATGTTCTTGTCTAGCTGTGTTATGTTTACACCTGTATGTTATTGTGAATGTTCTTGTCTAGCTGTGATATGTTATTGTGAATGTTCCTGTCTATTTGTGTTATATCATACTTGTGTGTCATTGTGAATGTTCTTGTCTAGTTGTGATATGTTACATTTGTATGTTATTGTGAATATTCTTCTCTGGCTGTGTTATGTCATTGTGAATGTTTTTGTCTAGTTGTGTTATGTTACATTTGTATGTCATTGTGAATGTTCTTGTTCATTTTGTTATGTCATTGTGAATGTTCTTGTCTAGATGTGTTATGTTTACAGTTGTATGCCATTGTGAATGTTCTTGTCTAGATGTTATAGGTTTACACTTGTATGGCATTGTAAGTGTTCTTGTCTAGATGTGTTATGTTACAGTTGTATGTCATTGTGAATGTTCTAGTCTAGATGTGTTATGTTTACAGTTGTATGTCATTGTGAATGTTCTTGTCTAGATGTTATAGGTTTACCCTTGTATGTCATTGTAAATGTTCTTGTTTAGTTGTGTTATGTTACAGTTGTATCTCATTGTGAATGTTCTGGTCTAGATGTGTTATGTTTACACTTGTATGTCATTGTGAAAGTTCCTATCTAGTTGTGTTATGTTAAAGTAGTAAGTCATTGAGAATGTTCTTACCTAGATGTGTTATGTTTACACTTGTATGTCATTGTGGCTGTTCTTATCTAGTTGTGTTATGTTAACGTGAATGTTCTTGTCTAGATGTGTTATGTTACACTTGTATGTCATTGTGAATGTTCTTCTCTAGATGTGTTATATTTACACTTGTATGTCATTGTGAATGTTCTTGTATAGTTGTGTTATGTTTAATCTTGTGTGTTGTCATTGTGAATGTTCTTGTCAAGTTGTATTATGTTATACTTGTATGTCATTGTGAATGTTTCGGCCTAGTTGTGTTAATTCACACTTGTGTGTCACAGTGAATGTTCCTGTGTAGTTATGTCACATCACACTTGTATGTCATTGTGAATGTTCCTGTCTAGTTGTGTTACATCACACTTGTATGTCATTGTGAATATTCCTGTCTAGTTGTGTTACATCACACTTGTATGTCATTGTGAATGTTCTTGTCTAGCTGTGTTATGTTACACTTGTATGTCATTGTGAATGTTCTTGTCTAGCTGTGTTTTGTTACACTTGTATGTCATTGTGAATGTTCTTGTCTAGCTGTGTTAAGTTACACTTGTATGTCATTGTGAATATTCTTGCCTAGCTGTGTTATGTTACACTTGTATGTCATTGTGAATGTTCTTGTCTAGCTCTGTTACGTTTACACTTGTATATCATTATGAATGTTCTTGTATAGCTGTGTTATGTATACACTTGTATGTCATTGTGAATGTTCTTGTCTAGTTGTGTTATGTTACACATGTATGTCATTGTGAATGTTCGTGTCTGGCTGTGTTATGTTACACCGGTATGTCTTTGTGAATGTTCTTGTCTAGCTGTGTTATGTTACACCTGTATGTCTTTGTGAATGTTCTTGTCTAGCTGTGTTATGTTACACCTGTATGGCTTTGTGAATGTTGTTGTCTAGCTGTGTTATGTTACACTTGTATGTCATTGTGAATGTTCTTGTCTAGCTGTGTTATGTTTACACTTGTATGTCATTGTGAATGTTCTTGTCTAGCTGTGTTATGTTTGCACTTGTATGTCATTGTGAATGTTCTTGTCTAGCTGTGTTATGTTTACACCTGTATGTCAATGTGAATGTTCTTGTCTAGTTGTTTTATGTTACACTTGTATGTCATTGTGAATGTTCCAGTCTAGCTGTGTTATTTTACACTTGTATGTCTTTGTGAATGTTCTTGTTTAGCTGTGTTATGTTTACACCTGTATGTCATTGTGAATGTTCTTTTCTAGTTCTGTTATGTTACACTTGTTTGTCATTGTGAATGTTCTTGGCTAGCTGTGTTATGTTTTTACTTGTGTGTCATTCTCAATGTTCTTGTCTAGTTGTGTTATGTTATACTGGTATGTCATGGTGAATGTTTTTGTTTAGTTGTTTTACATAACACTTGTGTGTCATTGTGAATGTTCTTGTCTAGCTGTGTTATGTTACACTTGTTTGTCATTGTGAATGCTCTTGTCTAGCTGGTTATATTACACATGTGTGTCATTGTGAATGTTCTTGTCTAGCTGTGTTATGTTACACTTGTTTGACATTGTGAATTATCTTGTCTAGTTGTGTTGTGTTAGACTTTTTTGTCATTGTGAACGTTCTTGTTTAGTTGTGTCATGTTACACTTGTATGTCATTGTGAATGTTCTTGTCTAGATGTTTTATGTTAGACTTGTATGTCATTGTGAATGTTCTTGTGTGAATGAGTTATGTTTACACTTGTATGTCATTGTGAATGTTCTTGTCTAGTTGTGTTATGTTTACACTTGTATGTCATTGTGAATGTTCTTGTCTAGTTGTGTTATGTTAAACTTGTATGTGATTGTGAATGTTCTTGTCCAGTTGTGTTATGTTACACTTGTATGTCATTGTAAATGTTCTTGTCTAGTTGTGTTATGTTTACACCTGTATGTCATTGTGAATGTTCTTATCTGGATTTGTGATGTTTACACTTGTATGTCATTGTGAATGTTCTTGTCTAGTTATGTTATGTTACAGTTGAATGTCATTGTGAATGTTGTTGTCTAGCTGTGTTATGTTACACTTGTATGTCATTGTGAATGTTCTTGTTTAGTTGTGTTATGTTACACTTGTATGTCTTTGAGAATGTTCTTGTCTAGTTGTGTTATGTCACACTTGTATGTCATTGTGAATGTTCCTGTCTGGTTGTGTTATGTTACACTTGTATGTCATTGTGAATGTTCCTGTCTGGTTGTGTTATGTTACGCTTGTATATCATTGTGAATGTTCCTGTCTGGTTGTGTTACAGCACACTTGTATGTCATTGTGAATGTTTCTGTCTGGTTGTGTTACATCACACTTGTGTGTCATTGTGAATGTTCCTGTCTAGTTGTGTTATGTTACACTTGTATGTCATTGTGAATGTTCCTGTCTGGTTGTGTTACATCACACTTGTGTGTCATTGTGAATGTTCCTGTCTGGTTGTGTTATGTTACACTTGTATGTCATTGTGAATGTTCCTGTCTGGTTGTGTTACATCACACTTGTATGTCATTGTGAATGTTCTTGTCTAGCTGTGTTTTGTTACACTTGTATGTCATTGTGAATGTTCTTGTCTAGCTGTGTTAAGTTACACTTGTATGTCATTGTGAATATTCTTGCCTAGCTGTGTTATGTTACACTTGTATGTCATTGTGAATGTTCTCGTCTAGCTCTGTTACGTTTACACTTGTATATTATTATGAATGTTCTTGTATAGCTGTGTTATGTATACACTTGTATGTCATTGTGAATGTTCTTGTCTAGTTGTGTTATGTTACACATGTATGTCATTGTGAATGTTCTTGTCTGGCTGTGTTATGTTACACCGGTATGTCTTTGTGAATGTTCTTGTCTAGCTGTGTTATGTTACACCTGTATGTCTTTGTGAATGTTCTTGTCTAGCTGTGTTATGTTACACCTGTATGGCTTTGTGAATGTTGTTGTCTAGCTGTGTTATGTTACACTTGTATGTCGTTGTGAATGTTCTTGTCTAGCTGTGTTATGTTTACACTTGTATGTCATTGTGAATGTTCTTGTCTAGCTGTGTTATGTTTGCACTTGTATGTCATTGTGAATGTTCTTGTCTAGCTGTGTTATGTTTACACCTGTATGTCAATGTGAATGTTCTTGTCTAGTTGTTTTATGTTACACTTGTATGTCATTGTGAATGTTCCAGTCTAGCTGTGTTATTTTACACTTGTATGTCTTTGTGAATGTTCTTGTTTAGCTGTGTTATGTTTACACCTGTATGTCATTGTGAATGTTCTTTTCTAGTTCTGTTATGTTACACTTGTTTGTCATTGTGAATGTTCTTGGCTAGCTGTGTTATGTTTTTACTTGTGTGTCATTCTCAATGTTCTTGTCTAGTTGTGTTATGTTATACTGGTATGTCATGGTGAATGTTTTTGTTTAGTTGTTTTACATAACACTTGTGTGTCATTGTGAATGTTCTTGTCTAGCTGTGTTATGTTACACTTGTTTGTCATTGTGAATGCTCTTGTCTAGCTGGTTATATTACACATGTGTGTCATTGTGAATGTTCTTGTCTAGCTGTGTTATGTTACACTTGTTTGACATTGTGAATTATCTTGTCTAGTTGTGTTGTGTGAGACTTTTTTGTCATTGTGAACGTTCTTGTTTAGTTGTGTCATGTTACACTTGTATGTCATTGTGAATATTCTTGTCTAGATGTTTTATGTTACACTTGTATGTCATTGTGAATGTTCTTGTGTGAATGAGTTATGTTTACACTTGTATGTCATTGTGAATGTTCTTGTCTAGTTGTGTTATGTTTACACTTGTATGTCATTGTGAATGTTCTTGTCTAGTTGTGTTATGTTAAACTTGTATGTGATTGTGAATGTTCTTGTCCAGTTGTGTTATGTTACACTTGTATGTCATTGTAAATGTTCTTGTCTAGTTGTGTTATGTTTACACCTGTATGTCATTGTGAATGTTCTTATCTAGATTTGTGATGTTTACACTTGTATGTCATTGTGAATGTTCTTGTCTAGTTATGTTATGTTACAGTTGAATGTCATTGTGAATGTTGTTGTCTAGCTGTGTTATGTTACACTTGTATGTCATTGTGAATGTTCTTGTTTAGTTGTGTTATGTTACACTTGTATGTCTTTGAGAATGTTCTTGTCTAGTTGTGTTATGTCACACTTGTATGTCATTGTGAATGTTCCTGTCTGGTTGTGTTATGTTACACTTGTATGTCATTGTGAATGTTCCTGTCTGGTTGTGTTATGTTACGCTTGTATATCATTGTGAATGTTCCTGTCTGGTTGTGTTACAGCACACTTGTATGTCATTGTGAATGTTTCTGTCTGGTTGTGTTACATCACACTTGTGTGTCATTGTGAATGTTCCTGTCTAGTTGTGTTATGTTACACTTGTATGTCATTGTGAATGTTCCTGTCTGGTTGTGTTACATCACACTTGTGTGTCATTGTGAATGTTCCTGTCTGGTTGTGTTATGTTACACTTGTATGTCATTGTGAATGTTCCTGTCTGGTTGTGTTACATCACACTTGTATGTCATTGTGAATGTTCCTGTCTAGTTGTGTTATGTTACACTTGTATGTCATTGTGAATGTTCTAGTGTAGTTGTTTTATGTTACACTTGTATGTCATTGTGAATGTTCCTGTCTAGTTGTGTTATGTTACACTTGTATGCTATTGTGAATGTTCCTGTCTAGTTGTGTTATGTTATACTTGTATGTCGTTGTGAATGTACCATTCTAGTTGTGTTATGTTACACTTGTATGTCATTATGAATGTTTCTATCTAGTTGTGTTATGTTACACTTGTACGTCATTGTGAGTGTTTCTGTCTAGTTGTGTTATGTTACACTTGTATGTCATTGTGAATGTTCCTGTCTAGTTGTGTTATGTTACACTTGTATATCATTGTGAATGTTCCTGTCTAGTTGTGTTATGTTACACTTGTATGTCATTGTGAATATTCCTGTCTAGTTGTGTTATGTTACACTTGTATGTCATTGTGAATGTTCCTGTGTAGTTGTGTTATGTTATACTTGTATGTCGTTGTGAATGTTCTTGTCTAGCTGTGTTATGTTACACTTGTTTGTCATTGTGAATGTTCTTATCTAGTTGTATTATGTTACACTTGTATGTCATGGTGAATGTTCTTGTTTAGTTGTGTTACATAACACTTGTGTGTCATTGTGAATGTTGCTTTCTAGTTGTGTTATGTTACACTTGTGTTTCATTGTGAATGTTCTTGTTTAGCTGTGTTATGTTACACTTGTATGTCTTTGTGAATGTTCTTGTCTAGTTGTGTTATGTTACACTTGTGTGTCATTGTGAATGTTCTTGTCTAGCTGTGTTATGTTTACACTTTAATTCATTGTGATTGTGCTTGTCTAGCTGTGTTATGTCATTGTGAATGTTCTTGGCTAGTTGTGTTATGTTACACTTGTATAACATTGTGAATGTTCTTGTCTAGCTGTGTTATGTTATTCTTGTATATCATTGTGTATGTTCTTGTCTATCTGTGTTATGTTACACTTGTTTGTCATTATGAATGTTCTTTATGCACCTAGAGTACAAATACATAATTTCATTTATTTTGTTTGTTTTTCATTCATTGTAACATAAATATGTTGCAGGATATAAAAAATTATGTGCTTTATGTGTGTTTTACAAGAAGTTCTGTGATATAATTAGTAAACTAATTTGAGAGAATATAAGATAATGACAATAATAACTGGGTTGGTAACGCTATATCACTGAAATTTCCACATAGTAGGAAGTATTTTTGGGTATTGTTGCCAATAATAACAATTCTCAAGTGATACCCAGCACACAAGCAGAAGAGTATGTAAAACTAACGAACCGAAGCTGCACCAAAACTACTTCTTTTTCCAAGAAGAACTATTTTAGGAAACCAATAGAATAACCATCGGGAGCCCCCTGTCACCTTTTTAGCAGAATTATATATGAGTTTTTTTGAAAGCCTAATCACAGTTTCCGACAACTTTTCAAAACATTGGACAGATATGTACACAATATTTTTGCCTAAGTTCCAATAAAACTTGCAGAAGATACCCAAAAATTGTCAAATTTACAAAAAAGATGCAAAAAATTCATATGGAAAAAGAAGAAAATGAAATATCTAGATATTAAAATGATTAGATACCAGAATAAACTTACTTTGGGCATCTTCATAAAACTCAGCCACACAGACAACTAAATAAAGAAGAATAGGTATAACTCTGAGACTGGCACACCTGCCTGAGCAATACCAACACACCATACAACTAGCCATCAAAAATGGGTACCAAAAACTCCAATAGATTAGAAGATTAAGAAATTTGAAAGACAGAAAAATAAGAACACTCCAAAATGCACAAGATCCACAAACATCCAGAAAATTGACTTACCACCCTCGGGCACACCAAAACAACACCTTAGCTCCTCATGGTGTTCAAAAACTGCTGTATAACAAAGCAAAAGACTCTGTGCCTAGCTGGAATATAGCAAACAGACTCTAATCTAGTATACAGGACTAAGAGAAATATGGAAACCAGACTAAAAGATGTTAATACCAAAAACAGCAGTAGCACATCTTTTCTGGACATCACACCTGGTATAAAACATATAAGAAACAGCCACGAGTTAGAAACCTGCACTTAAACACAAAGACCACCACCAGAGAGCAGCAGCAGTCTAAAACCTCCCCTGGACAGGAAACAAAAGCAGTTGGAGAGTTGTTGATAATAGGAACAATACCCCGTCCAAGTAAGTGATGTACCAACTCACTTCTTATCCAATAATTAAAATTTAGACATTCATGTGCACTATGAGTGCTGTAAGAAACAGGAAGAATTATGTTAGAATGTCACATATGCCCCAGTTTGCCAGAAAGTGATTCATCTAACAAAAGTGAATAATGGTGTAGCACAAACTCGTAGGAGTTTGTGCTACATCATGCCATAAATTGTATTCATTTTATCAAGACTGGACTTATAAGCTGATAATCAGTTTTTATTTCACATTTGCCAATGCTTTAAACATTTTATTGTTGCATGAAATACCTACTCAATTTACCAATAGTTTTGTATTGCTGACAGTGTATTAATATTTCTTAGGAGCCTGGTGTTATGTTTGTGTATTTCTCCATTTAACTGAAAGAATAAGCTATTTCTTGACGTGATCTACATCCTAGAGTTTGGGCATACAGTCTAATCTCATTATAGGATCCACAAATTGCTATGTTGTGCATGTGTGCGTTGCATGCGTGATTGTGCAATATTGTGCATGTATGTGTGTGCAATGTTGTGCATGTATGTGTATGCAATGTTGTGCATGTGTGTGTGCAATGTTGTGCATGTGTGCAATGTTGTGTGTGTGTGCATGTGTGTGCTTGTGTGCATACGTGTATGTGCAATGTTGTGCATGCATGTGTGTAATGTTGTGCATGAGTGTGCATGTGCCTGCAATGTTGTGCATGAGTGTGTACGCAATGATGTGCATGTGTGTGCAATGTTGTGCATGCATGTGTGTAATGTTGTGCATGAGTGCGCATGTGCCTGCAATGTTGTGCATGTGTGTGCAATGCTGTGCTTGAGTGTGTATGTGTGTGCAATGTTGTGCATGAGTGTGTATGTGTGTGCAATGTTGTGCATGAGTGTGTATGTGCCTGCAATGTTGTGCATGTGTGTGTATGCAACGTTGTTCATGGGTGTGCATGTGTGTGCAATGTTGTGCATGAGTGTGCATGTGTGTATGCAATGTTGTGCATGCATGTGTGCAATGTTGTGCATGTGTGTATGCAATGTTGTACATGCATGTGTGCAATGTTGCGCATGAGTGTGCATGTGTGTGCAATGTTGTGCATGAGTGTGCATGTGCCTGCAATGTTGTGCATGTATGTGTGCAATGTTGTGCATGTGTGTGTAATGGTGTGCATGTGTGTGTGCAATGTGCATAAGTGTGCATGTGCCTGCAATGTTGTGCATGTGTGTGCAATGTTGTGCATGTGTGTGCAATGTTGTGTGTGTGTGCATACATGTGTGTGCAATGCTGTGCATGTGTGTGCATGTGCAATGTTGTGCATGTGTGTGCAATGCTGTGTATGTGTGCATATATGTGTGCAATGTTGTGCATGTGTATGTGTACAATGTTGTGCATGTGTGTGCGTGAATGTGTGTTCAATGTTGTGCAATGCTTGCAATGTTGTGCGTGTGTGCATGTGTATGCAATGTTGTGCATGTGCGCATGCTAGTGTGTGCAATGTTGTGCATGTGCACATGCTAGTGTGTGCAATGTTGTGCGTGTATGCAATGTTGTGCATGTGTGCATATCTGTGTGTGCAATGTTGTGCATGTGTGTGTGCATCTGTGTGCAATGTTTTGCATGTGTGCATGTGTGTGCAATGTTGTGCATGTGTGTGTGCAATGTTGTAAATGTGTGCATGTGTGTGCAATGTTGTGCATGTGTGCATGTGTGTGCAATGTTGTGCGTGTGTGCATATGTGTGTGCATATGTGTGTGCAATGTTGTGCGTGTGTGCAATATTGTGTATGTGTGTGCATTGTTGTGTAATTTTGTGCATATGTGCAATGTTGTGCATGTGTGTGCAATGTTGTGCATGTGTGTGCAATGTTGTGCGTGTGTGTGCAATGTTGTGCATGTGTGTGCAATGTTGTGTGTGTGTATGTGCAATGTTGTGCATATGTCATTGTTGTGCGTGGTTGTGCAATGTTGTGAATGTGTGTTCAATGTTGTGTGTGTGTGTGTGCAATATTGTGCATGTGTGTGATTATTCTGATGTTTCTTTTTTTGGATTATAAATATCTGTTTTGCTGGAGGTAAACTTCTCCAGAATGGATGTATAAAAAAATCTGATGTGTTCCATTCACATGACTTTCTGAGTTGTTACACAAACAACTTTTCTTAAAAAAATTATTCGTCTACTCTACTTGATGCTAATTGAGATAAACATTAACAGAAATTGTCTTATTACTTGCTTCCTTGTAAGTAGAAACGACATAAGGGAAATCACTATGCTAAATCAGCAGTCAGATCTTTTAAAAGCTGATCCTATGTGAAACAACTGAAGTTCAATTTGCTTTGCATGGCCTGCAATAAAACAAGAGAGATGAAACAAAATATCATTTCCCGTTTGAGAAAATAGTTAAAAATTGAAACCTATAACAAGAAATACCTCAGAAACAGCACTACATAGAAGCCTATATGACATAAATTATGTGTTTTAATAAGAACTACAATTTTTGTGCAGTAAGTTTTTGTCTATGTGTTACGGTTTAACTGCAAAAGTCATCCAGAATAAAAATGCCTTCAGAGGCTAATCCCAGAAAATTCAAGATATACACTTTATTTGTGATGTAAATTGCTTTAATATCTGCTATTTTAATAAAATCATTGTTTATCCACTATGTACATTGCATAGAGAAAGTAGTATAAAGAAATGGGATGAATGACTGTTTCAGGATCCAAATGCTCCGCTGCCATATGTGTTCACTCAGGTGGGCTGGACTGCGGTCATGTGGGTAGTGACTGTGGGAGCAGTGTTCGCACTCTGCACAAGGTATGAGCCTGTTTTCCTTTCACTTTGGAACCCATTTGGAACATTTGAGTTATGTAATAGGCGAGTTGTATATTGTGTTTGTATCATCAAGTTTTTCTCTTATGTTCCTGAAATTTCTTGTTATACAGTATTTTTACAAAACAAGGTACATATATTTCGATTATAGAAACTGAAAAAAATAATAAGCTACCCTTATGTTCAACCTTTAATATATAAATCAATATTCTAGACAAAACTTGTACTAGAACAGAAGTCAACATAAATTATTTCCTTAACAACTACCCCTTCCAAATTTTTAAACTCTTAAACAGTAATTTGCACCCATTTAATCATATTGTCTGAATATTGTATTGTGTCCATAAAAACACTCTCAGGATATAAATAGTATGTCAGTTGCTTGACAGAGAAACTCAAACAGTTGCAATTGTTGACCAAAACAACAGATGGCAGCACAAAACACTGCTTTCAGTATTTTGTTTGTCTTTGTTGGATAGAAACAAAGTGGTTAAATGGTCTGAAAGTTAAATTTTGAACTCAGGAAAATTTTACAGCATTTAGATTGTTATGGCCTCTCACTGTACAGCATATTCTGAATCAACAAGTTGCAGGAAGATAGATTGGGAAACAAGTGGCCTCTAAGATTCCCTGACTTCACTGTCTTGGGTTCAAAAAAGGATCTTGTCTGCAAGTCACCACTATCTTAAATGTGTATGGTGCTACATGGAGCCCATCACTGCAGATATTGTGACTGTGCTACCCTGCAATGAACACATACAATATATTCTCCAAGAAAAAAGAAAAAAGAAAGGTTTGTGTGTGACGTTCTGCATGTCTCAAAATTTCTTGCTGTAGAATTATGGAGTATATATGAATGTAATTATTTGTTTGCTAATGACATGTCAGTGCCAGTATCCCATAGGAGTAAGTCTAATGACATGGGCTGTCACTTAAGAACCTTGCCACGACCTTGCCAGCACCTCCCCAAGGTCACTTAGGTGTAAGTGTATTAAGTGTACAAAAAGTGACTCAATTCTCACCATCAACTAATGCACATTAAACTTTTGTCTTTCTACATTTTTCACAGATACACTTTAAATCTTTTAAACGCCAAACTTTTTCCATTAAATTTACATCAGTTATACCTTTTCTCATTAAGACATCACATTTCTGGTCTCAATTTGCAGAATATGTATTAAAAATCTGCTGTGTTCCATTCACATGACTTTCTCTATATCTCTTTAAATTATTATTGTTAATAAGCTTATCCTTTATTTATTTCATGCTAATCGAGAAAAATTAGCAGAAATAGTCTTATTTCTTGCTTTATTGTAAGTAGAAGCGAAATAAGGAGGTACCATAGGTTAAAGTGAAAGCCAAAAGCTGCTTACTATGTGACTGATATTCCTTTGTGTGTATGGACAGGAGTAGACAAATTCCTGTATGAGAAAAGTATGTTTTTCAAAGCTGAAACCAAGAAAGATGAATATCTCAAAAACGATCAACTCCACAAAAAAAATGTATATGACATAAATTGTGTGTTTTAACGTGCTCTACATTTTTTGTGGGTTAAGTTTTTGTCCATCTCTTATGGTGTAGTAGTTATGAAAAATTCATCCAGAATAAAGTTGTCTTCAGAGGCTATTCCCAGAAAATTCAAAATATACATTTTATTTGTCAGGTAAATAACTTTAATATACCATATTTTAATCAAAATCGTTAGAACCATTTTTGAGAAAATCAACATTTTCGAAAAAAGTTCCATGTAGTTTGGGGTGGGGGGATTTTTCTCAAAATCTTCGTGTCGCATCCCTGGAAGATACCAAATTTAAATACCAAGTTTGGTATTTTACCAACTTTTCGTTTTTGAGTTATCGTGTTCACAGACACACGGACACACAAACACACACACACACACGTACCTTTTTGTGAAAATGCTTTTTTTAGATAAAGGGGACCATAAACATATATTTCCAGTGAAATCTCGGTATCAAATTCTTTGGAGGAGTGCAATACTTTCTCTATTCACTATGTACATAGTGCGTATAGAGAAAATGAAAATGTGATTTATTGCATTTACATAACTTTTAGATATTCTTACAGAAGCTTCTGCTTCTCCTGACATTACGCTTATCAAGATAAACATTAGCACATGTGATGTTACTATTTAGTTTCTTGTAGGTAGAAGGGAAATAAGGCTAAAGCTTTATTCTCTTTGTACAACACAATGAGAAAAGTGAATAATGACTTCCATTTGATAAAACTCTAAGTATTAGAAAGTTTAAAACAAACAAAAGGAATATTTGAAAAATGATTACCTCTACAAAAAATAATGTTTTGAGATAAATGGTGTTTTAACAAGCTCTTCATTTTGTAAGAATTTATCTCTCTCTTTTGTTCTGCCAGTTGGCTATGTGACATCCAGAAAGAAAACGACTTCAAAATCTAATCCCAACAAATTTAAGATAGAGATTTATTTGACATCTAAACATCTTTGATTTACAGTATTTTAATAAAATTCATTACAGCCATTTTTGAAAAAATAAAAATATTCTAAAAATCTTGCTCCTAAAGGATAGTTTGGGGTGAAGGGATTTTCTTTGTGTCACATTCTTGGAAGATACTTAACTTAAATACCAGCTTTAAAATTTAATGGAATTTTGGATTTTACTTTCTCTACACGTACTATATGCATAGTGTATAGACGAGGTATTGTAATGCACCCAAAAATTCAATACCGAGATTTTACCAGAAATACATGTTGTGAGACTCCTAAACCACAAAAAAAAAAAATATATATATATATATAAATAAATATATATTTTTAGAAAAATGTGCATGTGTATGTCTGTCAGTGGTAGGTGTGTATGTCTGTCAGTGTTAGGTGTGTGTGTGTCAGAGTTAGGTGTATGTGTGAGTGTCTGTCAGTGGTAGATGTGTGTGAGTGTCAGTGTTAGTTGTCTGTGTGTCTGTCAGCGGTAGGTGTGTGTGTGTGTCTGTCAGTGTTAGGTGTGTGTGTGTGTGTCTGTCAGTATTAGGTGTGTGTATGTCTGTCACTTTTAGGTGTGTGTGTCTGTCAGTGTTAGGTGTGTGTGTGTGTGTGTATGTCAGAGGTAGGTGTGTGTGCATGTCTGTCAGTGGTAGGTGTCTGTGTGTCTGTCAGTGATAGGTGTGTGTGTGTGTGAGTCTGTCAGTGGTAGGTGTCTGTGTGTCTGTCAGTGATAGGTGTGTGTGTGTGTGTCTGTCAGTGGTAGGTGTGTGTGTGTGTCTGTCGGTGTTAGGTGTGTGTGTCTGTCAGTGTTAGGTGTGTGTGTGCGTGTCTGTCAGGGGTAGGTGTGTGAGTATCAGTGGTAGGTGTATGTGTGTCTGTCAGTGATAGGTGTGTGTGTGTGCCTGTCAGTGGTAGGTGTGTGTGTGTCTGTCAGTGGTTGGTGTGTGTGTGTGTGTGTCTGTCAGTGGTAGATGTGTGTGTGTCTGTCCGTGGTAGGTGTGTGATTCTGTCAGTGGTAGACGTGTGTCTGTGTGTCTGTCAGTGTTAGGTGTCTGTGTGTCTGTCAGTGATAGGTGTGTGTGTCTGTTAGTGATAGGTCTGTGTGAGTGTCAGTGTTAGGTGTCTGTGTGTCTGTCAGTGATAGGTGTGTGTGTGTGTGTCTGTTACAGGTAGGTGTGTGAGTGTCTGTCAGTGGTTGGTGTGTATGTGTCTGTCAGTGGTTGGTGTGTGTGTGTCTGTCAGTGGTAGGTGTGTGTGTCTGTCAGTGGTAGGTAAGTGTGTCTGTCAGTGGTAGGTGTGTGTGTGTGTGTGTGGGTCTGTCAGTGGTAGATGTGTGTGTGTGTGTCTGACAGTGGTACGTGTGAGTGTGTCTGTCCGTGGTAGGTGTGTGTGTGTGTGTGTGTGTGTGTGTGTCTGTCAGTGGTAGATGTGTGTGTGTGTGTCTGTCAGTGGTAGATGTGTGTGTGTGTCGGTCAGTGGTAGATATGTGTGTGTGTCGGTCAGTGGTAGATGTGTGATTGTCTGTCAGTGGTAGATGTGTGTGTGTGTGTCTGTCCGTGGTAGGTGTGTGATTCTGTCAGTGGTAGATGTGTGTCTCTGTGTCCGTCAGTGTTAGGTGTCTGTGTGTCTGTCAGTGATAGGTGTGTGTGTCTGTTAGTGGTAGGTCTGTGTGAGTGTCAGTGTTAGGTGTATGTGTGTGTGCCGGTCAGTGGTAGGTGTGTGTGTGTCTGTTACAGGTAGGTGTGTGTGAGTGTCTGTCAGTGGTTGGTGTGTAAATATATATTTTTAGAAAAATGTGCATGTGTGTGTCTGTCAGTGGTAGGTGTGTGTGTCTGTCAGTGTTAGGTGTGTGTGTGTGTGTGTGTCTGTCTGTCAGTGTTAGGTGTGTGTGTGTCAAAGTTAGGTGTGTGTGAATGTCTGTCAGTGGTAGATGTGTGTGAGTGTCAGTGTTAGGGGTCTGTGTGTCTGTCAGCGGTAGGTGCGTGTGTGTGTCTGTCAGTGTTAGGTGTGTGTGTGTGTGTGTCTGTCTGTCAGTGTTAGGTGTGTGTATGTCTGTCACTGTTAGGTGTGTGTGTGTGTGTGTGTGTGTGTGTGTATGTCAGAGGTAGGTGTGTGTGCATGTCTGTCAGTGGTAGGTGTTTGAGTATCAGTGATAGGTGTGTGTGTGTCTGTCAGTGGTAGGTGGCTGTGTGTCTGTCAGTGATAGGTGTGTGTGTGTGTGTCTGTCAGTGATAGGTGTGTGTGTGTGTGTCTGTCAGTGGTAGGTGTGTGTGTGTGTCTGTCAGTGGTAGGTGTGTGTGTGTGTGTCTGTCTGTCAGTGTTAGGTGTGTGTGTCTGTCAGTGTTAGGTGTGTGTGTGTGTATGTCAGAGGTAGGTGTGTGTGCGTGTCTGTCAGGGGTAGGTGTGTGAGTATCAGTGGTAGGTGTCTGTGTGTCTGTCAGTGATAGGTGTTTGTGTGTGCCTGTCAGTGGTAGGTGTGTGTGTATGTCAGTGGTTGGTGTGTGTGTGTGTCTGTCAGTGGTAGATGTGTGTGTGTGTGTGTGTCCGTGGTAGGTGTGTGATTCTGTCAGTGGTAGACATGTGTCTGTGTGTCTGTCAGTGATAGGTGTCTGTGTGTCTGTCAGTGATAGGTGTGTGTGTCTGTTAGTGGTAGGTGTGTGTGAGTGTCAGTGTTAGGTGTCTGTGTGTCTGTCAGTGATAGATGTGTGTGTGTGTGTCTGTTACAGGTAGGTGTGTGTGAGTGTCTGTCAGTGGTTGGTGTGTGTGTGTGTCTGTCCGTGGTAGGTGTGTGATTCTGTCAGTGGTAGATATGTGTGTGTGTCGGTCAGTGGTAGATGTGTGATTGTCTGTCAGTGGTAGGTGTGTGTGTGTGTCTGTCCGTGGTAGGTGTGTGATTCTGTCAGTGGTAGATGTGTGTATGTGTGTCCGTCAGTGTTAGGTGTCTGTGTGTCTGTCAGTGATGGGTGTGTGTGTCTGTTAATGGTATGTGTGTGAGTGTCAGTGTTACGTGTATGTGTGTCTGTCAGTGATAGGTGTGTGTGTGCCGGTCAGTGGTAGGTGTGTGTGTGTCTGTTACAGGTAGGTGTGTGTGAGTGTCTGTCAGGGGTTGGTGTGTGTGTGTGTCTGTCAGTGGTAGGTGTGTGTGTGGGTCTGTCAGTGGTAGATGTGTGTGTGTGTCCGTTCGTGGTAGGTGTGTGTGTGTCTGTCAGTGGTAGATGTGTGTGTCTGTCAGTGGTAAATGTATGTGTGTGTCTGTCAGTGGTACATGTGTGTGTGTCTGTCAGTGGTAGATGTGTGTGTGTGTGTGTGTGTGTCGGTCAGTGGTAGGTGTGTGTGGGTCTGTCAGTGGTAGATGTGTGTATGTCTGTCAGTGGAAGGTGTGTGTATGTCTGTCCGTGGTAGGTGAGTGTGTGTCTGTCAGTGGTAGGTGTGTATGTATCTATCAGTAGTAGATTTGTGTGTGTTTGTTAGTCGTAGGTGAACATGTGTGTGTGTGTCTGTCAGTAATAGGTGTCTGTGTCTGTCAGTGGTAGATGCACGTGTGTGTCTGTCAGTAATAGGTGTGTGTGTCTGTCAGTAATAGGTGTGTGTGTCTGTCAGTGGTAGGTGTGTGTGTGTGTCAGTGTCTGTCAGTGGTAGGTGTGTGTGTGTGAGTGTGTCTGTCAGTGGTAGGTGTGTGTGTGAGTGTGTCTGTCAGTGGTAGGTGTGTGTGTGTCTGTCAGTGGTAGGTGTGTGTTTCTGTCAGTGGTAGGTGTGTGTTTCTGTCATTGGTAGGTGTGTGTGTCTGTCAGTGGTAGGGGTGTGTGTGTCTGTCAGTGATAGGGGTGTGTGTGTGTGTGGGTCTGTCAGTGGTAGGTGTGTTTGTTTGTGTCTGTCAGGGGTAGGTGTGTGTCTGTCTGTCAGTGGTAGGTGTGAGTGTGTGTGTCTGTCAGTGGTAGGTGTCTGTGTGTCTGTCAGTGATAGGTGTGTGTGTGTGTCTGTCAGTGGTAGGTGTGTGTGTGTGTCTGTCAGTGTTAGGTGTGTGTGTCTGTCAGTGTTAGGTGTGTGTGTGCGTGTCTGTCAGGGGTAGGTGTGTGAGTATCAGTGGTAGGTGTATGTGTGTCTGTCAGTGATAGGTGTGTGTGTGTGCCTGTCAGTGGTAGGTGTGTGTGTGTCTGTCAGTGGTTGGTGTGTGTGTGTGTGTGTGTCTGTCAGTGGTAGATGTGTGTGTGTCTGTCCGTGGTAGGTGTGTGATTCTGTCAGTGGTAGACGTGTGTCTGTGTGTCTGTCAGTGTTAGGTGTCTGTGTGTCTGTCAGTGATAGGTGTGTGTGTCTGTTAGTGATAGGTCTGTGTGAGTGTCAGTGTTAGGTGTCTGTGTGTCTGTCAGTGATAGGTGTGTGTGTGTGTCTGTTACAGGTAGGTGTGTGAGTGTCTGTCAGTGGTTGGTGTGTATGTGTCTGTCAGTGGTTGGTGTGTGTGTGTCTGTCAGTGGTAGGTGTGTGTGTCTGTCAGTGGTAGGTAAGTGTGTCTGTCAGTGGTAGGTGTGTGTGTGTGTGTGTGGGTCTGTCAGTGGTAGATGTGTGTGTGTGTGTCTGACAGTGGTACGTGTGAGTGTGTCTGTCCGTGGTCGGTGTGTGTGTGTGTGTGTGTGTGTGTGTGTGTCTGTCAGTGGTAGATGTGTGTGTATGTCTGTCAGTGGTAGATGTGTGTGTGTGTCGGTCAGTGGTAGATATGTGTGTGTGTCGGTCAGTGGTAGATGTGTGATTGTCTGTCAGTGGTAGATGTGTGTGTGTGTGTCTGTCCGTGGTAGGTGTGTGATTCTGTCAGTGGTAGTTGTGTGTCTCTGTGTCCGTCAGTGTTAGGTGTCTGTGTGTCTGTCAGTGATAGGTGTGTGTGTCTGTTAGTGGTAGGTCTGTGTGAGTGTCAGTGTTAGGTGTATGTGTGTCTGTCAGTCATAGGTGTGTGTGTGTTTGTTACAGGTAGGTGTGTGTGAGTGTCTGTCAGTGGTTGGTGTGTGTGTCTGTCAGTGGTAGGTGTGTGTGTCTGTCAATGGTAGGTGTGTGTGTGTGGGTCTGTCAGTGGTAGATGTGTGTGTGTGTCTGACAGTGGTAGGTGTGAGTGTGTCTGTCCGTGGTAGGTGTGTGTGTCTGTTAGTGGTAGATGTGTGTGTCTGTCAGTGGTAGATGTGTGTGTGCATGTCTGTCAGTGGTAGATGTGTGTGTGTCTGTCAGTGGTACATGTGTGTGTGTCTGTCAGTGATAGAAGTGTGTGTGTCGGTCAGTGGTAGATGTGTGATTGTTTGTCAGTGGTAGGTGTGTTTGTGTGTGTGTCTGTCCGTGGTAGGTGTGTGATTCTGTCAGTGATAGATGTGTGTCTGTGGGTCTGTCAGTGTTAGATGTCTTTATGTCTGTCAGTGATAGGTGTGTGTGTCTGTTAGTGGTAGGTGTGTGTGAGTGTCAGTGATAGGTGTGTGTGTGCCTGTCAGTGGTAGGTGTGTGTTTGTGTCTGTTACAAGTAGGTGTTTGTGAGTGTCTGTCAGTGGTTGGTGTGTGTGTCTGTCAGTGGTAGGTGTGTGTGTGTGTGGGTCTGTCAGTGGTAGATGTGTGTGTCTGTCCGTGGTAGGTGTGTGTGTCTGTCAGTGGTAGGTGTGTGTGTGTGTGGGTCTGTCAGTGGTAGATGTGTGTGTCTGTCCGTGGTAGGTGTGTGTGTCTGTCAGTGGTAAATGTGTGTGTCTGTCAGTGGTATATGTTTGTGTGTGTCTGTCAGTGGTAGATGTGTGTGTGTGTGTCTGTCAGAGGTACATGTGTGTGTGTCTGTCAATGGTAGATGTGTGTGTGTCGGTCAGTGGTAGATGTGTGATTGTCTGTCAGTGGTAATTGTGTGTGTGTGGGCATGTCAGTGGTAGATGTGTGTGTGACTGTCAGTAGTAGATGTGTGTGTGTCTGTTAATGGTTGGTGCACATGTGTATGTGTGTCTGTCAGTAATAGGTGTCTGTGTCTGTTAGTGGTAGATGTGTGTGTGTGTCTGTTAGTGGTAGGTGCACATGTGTGAGCGTCTGTCAGTAATAGGAGTGTGTGTCTGTCAGTTGTAGGTGTGTGTGTCAGTATCAGTCAGAGGTAGGTCTGTGTCTGTGTGTCTGTCAGTGGTAGGTGTGTGTGTGAGTGTGTCTGTCAGTGGTAGATGTGTGTGTGTGTGAGGGTGTCTGTTAGTGGTAGGTGTGTGTGTGTGTCTGTCAGTGGTAGGTGTGTGTCTCTGTCAGTGTTAGGTGTGTGTCTCTGTCAGTGTTAGGTGTGTGTGTCTGTCAGTGGTGGGGGTGTGTGTCTGTCAGTGGTAGGTGTCTGTGTGGGTCTGTCATGGTAGGTGTGTGTGTGTTTTTGTCTGTCAGTGGTAGATGTGTGTGTTTTTGTCTGTCAGTGGTAGGTGTGTGTCTGTCTGACAGTTTTAGGTGTGTGTGTCTGTCAGTGGTAGGTGTGAGTGTGTCTGTCTGACAGTGGTAGGTGTGTGTGTCTGTCAGTGGTAGGTGTGAGTGTGTCTGTCAGTGGTATGCCCGTGTGGGTCTGTCAGTGGTAGGGGTGTGTGTCTGTCAGTGGCAGTGTGAGTGTGTCTGTCAGTGGTAGCTGTGTGTCTGTCAGTGGTAGGTGTAGGTGTCTGTCAGTGGTAGGGGTGTGTGTGTGTGTCTGTCAGTGGTAGTTGTGTGTGTGGGTCTGTCAGTGGTAGATGTGTGTGTGTGTGTGTGAGTCGGTCAGTGGTAGGTGTGTGTGTGTCTGTCAGTGGTAGGTATGTGTGTCTGTCAGTAGTAGGTGTGTGTCTGTGTCTCTGTCAGTGGTAGGTGTGTGTCTGTTTGTCTGTCAGTGGTAGTTGTGTGTCTGTAGTGGTGGGTTTGTGTGTCTCTGTCAGTGGTACGTGTGTGTGTGTCAACGGTTAGTGCGTGTCTGTGTGTCTGTCAGTGGTGGATGTGTGTGTCTGTCAGTGATATATATGTGTGTCAGTGGTAGGTGTGTGTGTGTGTCTCTCAGTGGTAGGTGTGTGCCTGTGGGTCTGGCAGTGGTAGGTGTGTCTGTGGGTCTGTCAGTGGTAGGTGTGTGTGTGTCTGTCAATGGTAGGTGTGTGTGTGGATTTGTCAGCAGTAGGTGTGTGGGAGTGTCTCTCAATGGTAGGTGTGTGTGTGTGAGTCTGTCAGTGGTAGATGTATGTGTGTGTGTCTGACAGTGGTAGGTGTAAGTGTGAGTGTCTCTCAGTGGTAGGTGTGTGTGTGTGTGTGTGGATCTGTCACTTTTAGGTGTGAGTTAGTGTCACTCAGTGGTAGGTGTGTGTGTGTGGGTCTGTCAGTGGTAGGTGTGTGTGAGTGTCTCTCAGTCATAGCTGTGTGTGTGTGTGTGGGTCTGTCCTAGGTAGGTGGTGTGTGTGTGTCTGTAAGTCAGTGGTAGGTATGTGTAACTGTCTCTCAGTGGTAGGTGTGTGTGGGTATGTCAGTGGTATGTGTGTGTGTCTGTCAGTGGTAGGTGTGTGTGGGTCTGTCAGTGGTAGGTGTGTATGTCTGTTAGTGGTAAGGGTGTGTGTGAGTGTCCGTTCGTTGTAGGTGTGTGTGTGTGTCTGTCAGTGGTAGGTGTGTGAGTATCTGTTAGTGGTAATTGTGTGTGTGAGTGTCTGTCAGGGGTATGTGTGTGTGAGTGTCTTTTAGTGGTAGGAGTGCGTGTCAGTGTGTGTTAGTGGTAGGTGTGTGGGTGACTCTCAGTGGTAGGTGTGTGTGTGTGGGTCTCTCAGTGGTAGATATTTGTGTGTCTGTCAATGGTAGGTGTGTGTATGTCTGTCCGTGGTAGGTGAGTATATGTCTGTCAGTGGTAGGTGTGTATGTGTCTGTCAGTGGTAGATGTGTGTGTCTGTTAGTGTAAGGTGCACATGTGTGTGTGTCTTTCAGTAATAGGTTTGTGTGTGTGTCTGTCAGAGGTAGGCGTGTTTGTCAGTGTCTGTCAGAGGTAGGTGTAAGTGTGAGTGTGTCTGTCAGTGGTAGGTGTGTGTCTGTCAGTGGTAGGTGTGTGTGTCTGTCAGTGGTAGGTGTGTGTTTCTGTCAGTGGTAGGGGTGTGTGTGTCTGGCAGTGGTAGGTGTCTGTGTGTCTGGCAGTGGTAGGTGTGTGTGGGTCTGTCATTGGTAGGTTTGTGTTTTGTGTCTGTCAGTGGTAGGTGTGTGTGTCTGTTAGTGGTTGGTGTCTGTCTGTCTGTCAGATGTAGGTGTGTGTGCCTGTCAGTAGTAGGTGTGAGTGTGTCAGTCAGTGGTACGTGTGTGTGGGTTTATCAGTGGTAGGTGTGAGTGTGTTTGTGTCTGTCAGTGGTAAATGTGTGTGTTTTGGGTCTGTCAGTGGTAGGTGTGTGTGTCTCTGTCAGTGGTAGGTGTATGTGTCTGTCAGTGATTGGTGTGTGTGTGTCTGTCAGAGGGTAGGTGTGTGAGTGGGTCTGTCAGTGGTAATGTGTGTGTGTGTTTGTGTCTGTCAGTGGTAGGTATGTGAGTGTCTGTCAGTGGTAGGTGTTTGTGTGTGCGTCTGTTAGAGGTAGGTGTGAGTGAGTGTCTGTCAGTAGTAGATGTGTGTGTGTGTCTGTCAGTGGTACATGTGTGTGTGTCTGTAAGTGGTAGATGTGTGTATATGTGTCGGTCAGTGGTAGATGTGTGATTGTCTGTCCGTTGTAGGTGATTGTGTGTCTGTTAGTGGTAGGTGTGTATGTGTCTGTCAGTAGTGGATGTGTGTGTGTCTGTTAGTGGTAGGTGCACATGTGTGTGTCTGTCAGTAATATGGGTGTGTGTCTGTTAGTGGTAGGTGTGTGTGTCAAGGTCAGTGTCAGTCATAGGTAGGTGTGTGTCTGTGTGTCTGTCAGTGGTAGGTGTATGTGTGAGTGTGTCTGTCAGTGGTAGGTGTGTGTGTGAGTTATTCTATCAGTGGTAGGTTTGTGTGTGAGTGTATCAGTGGTAGGTATGTGTGTGTCTGTCAGTGGTAGGTGTGTGTTTCTGTCAGTGGTAGGGGTGTGTGTGCCTGCCAGTGGTAGGTGTGTGTATGGGTCTGTCAGTGGTAGGTGTGTGTGTTTGTGTCTGTCAGTGGTAGCTTTGTGTCTGACAGTGGTAGGTGTGTGTATGCCAGTGGTAGGTGTGAGTGTGCTTGTGTCTGTCAGTGGTAGGTGTGTGTGTCTGTTTGTGTCGGCCAGTGGTAGGGGTGTGTGTCTGTCAGTGGTAGGGGTGTGTGTGTGTGTCTTGTCAGTGGTAGTTGTGTGTGTGGGTCTGTCAGTGGTAGATGTGTGTGTTTGTGTCTGTCAGTGGTAGGTATACGAGTGTCTGTCATTGGTAGGTGTGGGTGACTGTGTGTCTGTCAGTGGTAGGTGTGTGTCATTTAGTGGTAGGTGTAAGTGTCAGTAGGTGGTAGGTGTGTTAATCTGTCAGTGGTAGGTTAGTGTGTGTCAGTCAGTGGTAGGTAGGTGTGTTTGTCATTGGTAGGTGTGTGTCTGTGTGTCTGTCAGTGGTAGCTGTGTGTGTCTGTGTGTCTGTCAGTGGTAGGTGTGAGTGTGTCTGTCAGTGGTAGGTGTGGGTCTGTGTCTCTTTCAGTGGTAGGTGTGTGTCTTTGTGTCTGTCAGTGGTAGGTGTATGTGTGTCTGTCAGTGGTAGTTTGTGTCTGAGTCTCTGTCAGTGGTAGTTGATTGTCTGTAGTGGTAGGTGTGTGTGTCTCTGTCAGAGGTACATGTGTGTGTCTGTCAACGGTAGGTGCGTGTCTGTGTGTCTGTCAGTGGTGGATGTGTGTTTCTGTCAGTGATAGATGGATGTGTCAGTGGTAGGTGTGTGTGTGTGTGTCTCTCAGTGGTAGGTGTGTGTGTGTGGATCTGTCAGTGGTAGGTGTGTGTGAGTGTCTCTCAGTGGTAGGTGTGTGTGTGTGTGGGTATGTCAGTGGTATGTGTGTTTGTGTCTGTCAGTGGTAGGTGTGTGTGTGGGTCTGTCAGTGGTAGGTGTATATGTCTGTCAGTGGTAGGTGTGTGTGTCTGAGTGTCTGTTAGTGGTAGGTGTGTGTGTGTCTGTCAGTGGTAGGTGTGTGAGTGTCTGTTAGTGGTAAGTGTGTGTGTGAATGTCTGTCAGGGGTATGTGTGTGTGTGTGAGTGCCTGTTATTGATAGGAGTGCGTTGGAGTTTGTGTTAGTGGTAGGTGTGTATGTGACTCTCAGTGGTAGGTGTGTGTGTGGGTCTGTCAGTGGTAGATGTGTGTGTGTCAGTCAGTGGTAGGTGTGTGTATGTCTGTCCGTGATAGGTGAATGTTTGTCTGTCAGTTGTAATTGTGTATGTGTCTGTCAGTGGTAGATTTGTGTGTGTCTGTTAGTGGTAGGTGCACATGTGTGTGTGTGTCTTTCAGTAATAGGTTTGTGTGTGTGACTGTCAGTGTTAGGTGTGTGTGTCAGTTTGTGTCAGAGGTAGGTGTGTGTCTGACTGTAGAAGGTGAATGTGTGAGCGTGTCTGTCAGTGGCAGGTGTTTATGTGTGTGAGTGTGTCTGTCAATGGTAGGTGTGTGTTTCTGTCAGTGGTAGGTTTGAGTTTCTGTCAGTGGTAGGTGTCTGTCTGTCAGTGGTAGGGGTGTGTGTGTGTCTGACAGTGGTAGGTGTGTGTGTGGGTCAATCAGTGGTAGGTGGTTGTGTGTCTAAGTGGTTGGTGTGTGTCTGTCATTCAGTGGTAGCTGTGTGTCTGTCAGTAGTAGGTGAGAGTGTGTCTGTCAGTGGTACGTGTGTGTGGGTCTATCAGTGGTAGTTGTTAGTGTGTTTGTGTCTGTTAGTGGTAAATGTGTGTGTGTGTTTGGGTCTGTGAGTGGTAGGTGTGTGTGTCTCTGTCAGTGGTAGGTGTATGTGTCTGTCAGTGATTGGTGTGAGTGAGTGTCTGTCAGTGGTTGGTGTGTGTGTGTGTGTCGGTGATAGGGGTGTGTGTGGGTCTCTCAGTGGTAGATGTTTGTGTGTGTGTCTGTCAGTGGTAGGTGTGTGTGTGGGTCTGTCAGTGGTAAGGGTGTTTGTTTGTGTCTGTCCATGGTAGGTATGTGAGTGTCTGTCAGTAGTAGGTGTGTGTGACTGTCAGTGGTAGGTTTGTGCGTCAGTTAGTGGTAGGTGTGTGTCTGTGTCAGTGGTAGGTATGTGTGTGTCAATCAGTGGTAGGTGTGTGTCTGTCAGTGGTAGGTGTGTGTGTGTCTGTCAGTGGTAGGTATGTGTCTGTGTGTCTGTCAGTGGTAGTGAATGTGTATCTATCAGTGGTAGGTGTGTATCTGTGTCTGTGTCAGTGGTAGGTGTGTGTCTGTAGTGGTAGGTGTGTGTGTCTCAGTCAGTGTTGCGTGTGTGTCTGTGTCTCTGTCAGTGGTAGGTGTGTGTTTCTCTGTCAGTGGTACGTGCGTGTCTGTCAACGGTAAGTGCGTGTCTGTGTGTCTGTCAGTGGTGGATGTGTGTGTCTGTCAGTAATTGTTGTGTTTGTGTTAGTGATAGGTGAGTGTGTGTGTGTCTCTCAGTGGTAGGTGTGTGTGTCTTTGTCAGTGGTAGGTGTGTGTCTGTGATTCTGTTAGTGGTAGGTGTGTGTGTGTGTCTGTCAATGGTAGTTGTGTGTGTGAATGTGTCAGTAGTAGGTGTGTGGGAGTGTCTCTCAGTGGTAGGTCTGTGTGTGTGAGTCTGTAAGTGTAAGATGTATGTGTGTGAGTCTGACAGTTGTAGGTGTGTGTTTGGGTCTGTCATTGGTATGTGTGTGTGAGTGTCTCTCAGTGGTAGGTGTGTGTGTGTGTGTGGGTTTGTCAGTGGTAGGTGTGTGTTAGTGACTCTCAGCGGTAGGTGTGTGTGTGTGTGTGTTGGTCTGTCAGTGGTTGGTGTGTGTGAGTGTCTCTCAGACGTAGCTGTGTGTGTAGGTCTGTCATAGGTAGGTGTGTGTGTGTGGGTATGACAGTGGTATGTGTGTGTGTCTGTAGATGGTAGGTGTGTGTGTGGGTGTCAGTGGTAGGTGTGTGTGACTGTCAGTGATAGGTGTGTGTGTGTGTGTGAGTCTCTCAGAGGTAGGTATGTGTGTGTGTGTGTGCGTCTGTCAGTGGTAGATGTGTGTGTGTCTGTAAGTGGTAGGTGTGTTTGCATCTCTCAGTGGTAGGTGTGTGCGTCTGTCAGTGGTAGGTGTGCCTGTCTGTCAGTGGTAGGTGTGTGTGTGGGGGTCTGTCAGTGGTAGGTGTGTGTCTGTGTGTCTGTCAGTGGTAGCTGTGTGTGTGTCTGTCAGTGGTAGGTGTGTATCTGTGTGTGTATCAGTGGTACGTGTGTGTGTGTCTGTCAGTGGTAGGAGTGTGTCTGTGTCTCTGTCAGTGGTAGGTGTGTATCTGTGTGTCTGCAAGTGGTGGATGTGTGTGTCTGTCAGTAATAGATGTGTATGTCAGTAGTAGGTGTGTGTGTGTTTCTCAGTTGTAGGTGTGTATCTCTGGGTCGTTCAGTGGTATGTGTGTGTGTGGATGTGTCAGTAGTAGGTGTGTGGGAGTGTCTCTCAGTGGTAGGTGTGTCTGTGTCAGTCTGTCAGTGGTAGATGGATGTGTGTGTGTGTCTGACAGTGGTAGGTGTAAGTGTGGGTCTGTCAGTGGTAGGTGTGTGTGAATGTCTCTCAGTGGTAGGTGTGTGTGTGGATCGGTCAGTGGTAGGTGTGTGTTAGTGTCTCTCAGTGGTAGGTGTGTGTGTGGGTCTGTCATGGTAGGTGTGTGTGAGTGTCTTTAAGTTGTAGCTGTATGTGTGTGGGTCTCGTAGATAGGTGTGTGTGTGTGTCTGTCAGTGGTAGGTGTGTGTGAGTGTCTCTCAGTGGTAGCTGAGTGTGGGAATGTCAGTGGTATATGTGTGTGTGTCTGT
Organism: Hymenopus coronatus; assembly: GCA_030762935.1. Lineage (NCBI taxonomy): Eukaryota > Metazoa > Arthropoda > Insecta > Mantodea > Hymenopodidae > Hymenopus > Hymenopus coronatus. The sequence goes on along the minus strand of CM060887.1, from coordinate 576,972 downwards.
CAGTGGTAGGTGTGTGTGGGTCTGTCAGTGGTAGGTGTGTATGTCTGTCAGTGGTAGGTTTGTGTGTGTGTGTGAGTATCTCAGAGGAAGGTGTGTGTGTATGGGTCTGTCAGTGGTAGATGTGTGTGTGTCTGTCAGTGGTATGTGTGTGTGTCTCTCAGTGGTAGGTGCGTGTGGGTCTGTCAGTGGTGTGTGTGTGTGTCTGTCAGTGGTAGGTGTGTGTGGGAGTCTCTCAGAGGTAGTTGTGTGTGTGGGTCTGTCAGTGGTAGGTGTGTGTGTCTCTCAGTGGTAGGAGTGTGTGTGTGGGTGTCTGTTAGTGGTAGGTGTGTGTGGGGGTCTGTCATTGGTAATTTTGTGTGTGTAAGTGTCGGTCAGTTGTAAGAGTGTGTGTAGGCATGTGGGTCTGTCAGTGGTATGTGTGTGAGTGTTTCCGTCAGTATTAGGTGTGTGTGTCTGTGAGTGTGTGAGTGTATGTTAGTGGTAGGTGTGTGTGTGTGTCTGTTAGTGGTAGGTGTGTGAGTGTTTGTCAGTGGTAAGTGTGTGTGATTGTCTGTCAGGGGTAGGTGTGTGTGTGAGTGTCTGTTAGTGGTAGGAGTGTGTGTGAGTTTGTGTTAGTTGTAGGTGTGTGTGCGACTCTTAGTGGTAGGTGTGTGTGTCGTTCTGTCAGTGGTAGGTGTGTGTGTCTGTCAGTGGTAGGTGTGTGTGTGTGTGTGTGTGTGTGAGCGAGTCTCTCAGTGGTAGGTGTGTGTGTGTGGGTCTGTCAGTGGTAGGTGTGTGTGTGTGTGTGTGGGTCTGTCAGTGGTAGGTGTGTGTGTGTGTGTGTGGGTCTGTCAGTGGTAGGTGTGTGTGTCTAAGTGGTAGGAGTGTGTGTGTGTGTGTCAGGGGAGGGGTGTGTGTGGGTCTGTCAGTGATAGGTGTATGTGTGGGTCTGTCAGTGGTAGGTGTGTGTTGGGGTCTGTCAGTTGTAGGTGTGTGTGTGTGTGTGTGTGAGTGTGTCAGTGGTAGGTGTGTGTGTGTGGATCTATTAGTGGTATGTGTGTGAGGGTTTCTGTCAGTGGTAGGTGTGTGTCTGTCAGTGGTAGGTGTGTGTGTGTTTGTGTCTGTCAGTGGTAGGTGTATGTGAGTGTTGTCAGTGGTAGGTGTGTGTGTGTTTGTGTATGTAAGTAGTAGGTGTGCGTGTGTTTGTGTCTGTCAGTGGTATGTGTGTGTGTGTGGTTATTTCTGTCAGGGGTATGTGTGTGTGATTTTCTGTCAGTGTTAGGTGTGTTTATGTGTGTGAGTGGCTGTTCGTGGTAGGTGTGTGTTTGTGAGTGTCTGTCAGTGGTAGGTGTGTGTGTGTCAAGGTAGGTGTGTGTGTGAGTGTCTGTCAGATGTAGGTTTGTGTGTGTGAGTTTCTGTTAGTGGTAGGTGTGTGTGTGAGTGTCTGTCAGTGGTAGGTGTATGTGTGTCAAGGTAGGTGTGTGTGTGTGAGTGTCAGTGGTAGGTGTGTGTGTTTGTGTGAGTGTCTGTCAGTGGTAGGTGTGTGTGTGTGAATGTCTGTCAGAGGTAGGTGTGTGTGTTTGTGTGAATGTCTGTCAGTGGTAGGTGTGCGTGTGAGTGTCTGTCAGTTGTAGGTGTGTGTGTGAGTGTCTGTCAGAGGTAGGTGTGTGTGTATGTGTGAGTCTGTTAGTGGTAGGTGTGTGTGTGAGTGTCTGTTAGTAGTAAGTATGTGTGTGAGTGACACTAAGTGGTAGATGTTGTTGAGTGTCTGTCAGTTGTAGGTGTGTTTGTGAGTGTCTGTCAGAGGTAGTTGTGTGTGTATGTGTGAGTGTCTGTCAGTGGTAGGTATGTGTGTGTGAGATCTGTTAGTAGTAAGTATGTGTGTGTGAGTGTCTGACAGTGATAGGTGTGTGTGAGTGTCTGTTAGTTATAGGTTTGTGTGTGTGTGTCTGTCAGTGGTAGGTGTGTGTGTGTGAGTGTATGTCAGTGGTAGGTGTGTCTGTGTGAGTGTCTGTCAGTGGTAGGTGTGTGGGTGGGTCTGTCAGCGGTAGGTGAGTGTGTGGGTCTGTCAGTGGTAAGTGTGTATGTCTGCCAGTGGTCGGTTTGTGTGTGTGTGTGTGTGTGTGTGTGTGTGAGAGTCTCTCAGTGGTAGGTTTGTGTGTGTGGGTCTGTCAGTGGTAGGTGTGTGTGTGTGTGTGTGTGTGTGTGTGTGTGGGTCTGTCAGTGGTAGGAGTGTTTGTGTCTCTCACTGGTAGGAGTGTGTGTGTGTGGGTGTGTCAGTGGAGGGGTGTGTGCGGGTCTGCCAGTGATAAGTGTGTGTGGGGGTCTGTCAGTGGTAGGTGTGTGTGTTTCAGGGTCTGTCAGTGGTAAGTGTGTGTGTATGTGGGTCTGTCAGTGGTATGTGTTTGAGTGTTCCTGTCAGTGGTATGTGTGTGTGTTTGTGTCTGTCAGTGGTAGGTGTGTGTGGGTATGTCAGTGGTATGTATGTGTGTGTCTGTCAGTGGTAGGTGTTTGTATGTGTGTGACTGTCAGTGGTAGGTGTGTGTGTGTTGTCAGTGGTAGGTGTGTGTCTGTCATTTGTAGGTGTTTGTGTTTGTGTCTGTCAGTGGTAGGTTTGTGTGTGGTTGTGTCTGTCAGTGGTATGTGTGTGAGTGTCTGTCAGTGGTAGGTGTGTGTATGTGTGTGAGTGTCTGTTACTGGTAGGTGTGTGTGAGTGTCTGTCAGTGGTAGGTGTGTGTGTCAGTGGTAGATGTGTGTGAGTGTCCGAAAGTGGTAGTTGTGTGTGTGTGTGTGTGAATGTCATTCAGTGATAGGTTTGTGTGTGTGTGTCAGTGTTAGGTGTGTGTGTGTGTGTGTGAGTGTCTGTCAGTGGTAGGTTTGTGTGTGTGTGTGTGTGTGTGTGTGTCAGTGGTAGGTGTGTTTGTGTGTGTGAAATTCTGTCAGAGGTAGGTGTGTGTGTATGTGTGAGTGTCTGTCAGTGGTAGTTGTGTGTGTGTGAGTGTCTGTTAGTGGTAGGTATGTGTGTCAGTGTCTGTTCGTGGTAGGTGTGTGTGAGTGTCTGTCAGTGATAGGTGTGTGTGAGTGTCTGTTAGTTATAGGTGTGTGTGTGTGAGCGTTTGTTAGTGGTAGGTGTGTGTGTGTGAGTGTCTGTCGGTGGTGGGTGTGTGTGTGAGTTTCTATTAGTGGTAGGTGTGTGTGTGTGTGAGTGTCTTTTAGTGGTAGGTGTGTGTGTGAGTGTTTGTTAGTGGTAGGTGTGTGTGTGAGTGTCTGTTAGTGGTATGTGTGTGTGAGTGTCTGTTAGTGGTAGGTGTGTGTGTGTGTGAGTTGGTTACCCCTGGTCCGAGACCTCAAAGTCTTTATTCAACTTAAGTTTTGTAAGTTTTTTAAAACATCCAGGATGACTCCAGTTCTCAACTTTCACATCTTGGTCTGCCTTCGATCAAATTCTTTTTATAGTTGTTACAATGGGGCTATGATTTTTGGTGTAGGACCTGTCATAATGCTTCACAAGATATCACTTTGGCAGCCTGTACACTTTTTGTACTTTTTCTTAATTGTAGTTTCCCATATTGCAACTGCGTATGTGAGAAGGGGAAGAACACCTCCCTGGTGTTGTACACTTCTGGTTAATTTAACTGATTGTGAATAACTTTACTGCATTTGTCTGTAGCATATTTGATGTACTCTTTGAAATTTAATATTTTGTCTATCAGTATGTCAAGGTACTTAATTTTTTTAACTTGTGTTGTATCATTGTTCAGGAATATAGAAATGACTTTTATTTTCTCTTCCAGTTCTACCTCATATCATCATTACTTTTGATTTTCTGTTATTAAGTGCATTTTATTTTTCTTGCGCAGTTTTCAATTTTCTGTAGATCAAGCTACCTGTAAGAGGTCATTTGGAAATGCAAAGACTACAAATGTTTTCAGAAAGTTTGCTGAAGCAGTGAGTTATAGTAGAAGTTCCAGTTCACTACATCATCTGTGAGTTTCTGGTCAACAAGAATGTTGTTTTTTTGTTTAATATAGTTTTTTGTCAGATTGATAGATTGTTTGAGCTCTGGAATATAAGACACCAGACCATAGAGCTCCTTCTCTTTATTAACCTCCAAATTGATTACTTGCTCTAGTTGATTGAGTGACACATTATCCCGTTGATAAGCAATTTTTCCTGCTAGTTATTGTTCTATACTTAGTGACTTCCAGACTGTTTTCTTGGCCTGGTTCTATCTAATATAGGGATAATCCCAGCTTTTTCCATCTTTTTGGAATGCAGCCCTGTCTTAAGGTATTATTATATTTATAATATTTATTTTGGAGTGCGTGGTAAGAGCTGTAGATGCCTTCTTGGGATCCCTGCATCATTTGCTGAAACAAAGTTTCAGAGGTCTGAATGAAAGGTGTTGTAAACCAAGGTGCTGACCCTGTGATCCCTAGGTTCCAGGTGTCCTTAAAAGTTACAGCCACATGTCAGTAGATTTGCAAGAAAAACTTCCAGCACACCAGTAGAGCTGATATGATCTTGGAAATTGACACCGTTTCTTAACATACAAATGGTCTTTTATCCCCATCATCATCATAATCAACAAAAACATCATCACCATCATCGTCATAAACATCTTCATCATTACCATCATCAGAAACATCGTCATCCTCATAACCATCATCAACAACATCATCATCAACATCATTGCCATCATCATGTTCATCATCATTACCATCATCATCATCATCACCATCATCATTGTCATCAACATCTTCATCACCATCATCAACAACAACATTGTCATCATCATTAACATCATCATCAACATCTTCATCACCAACATCAACAACATTGTCATCTTCATCACCATCAACAACAACATTGTCATCATCATTATGATCATCAACATCATCATCACCGCCACCATCATCAACATCATCACCATCGTTATCAACATCTTCATCACCATCATCATCAACAACATCACTATCAACATCATCACCAACAACATCACTATCACCATCATCAACATCATCACCATCGTCATCAACATCTTCATCACCATCAACAACAACAACATTACCATCATCACCATCATCAATAACATCATCGTCATTAACATCTTCATCACCATCATCAACAACAACATTGTCATCATCATTACGATCAACATCATCACCACCACCATCATCAACAACATCATCACCATCGTCATCAACATCTTCATCACCATCATCATCAACAACATCACTATCAACATCCTCACCATCATCATCAACAACATCACTATCAACATCCTCACCATCATCACCAACAACATCACTATCACCATCATCAACAACATCACAATCGTCATCAACGTCTTCATCACCATCATCACCAACAACATCACTATCACCATCATCAACAACATCATCACCATTGTCATCAACATCTTCATCACCATCATCAACAACATCACTATCAACATCATCACCATCATCACCAACAACATCATTACTATCATGATCAACAGCATCACTATTATCATCATCATCAACATAATCGTTATCATCATTAACAACATCATCAACATTGTCATCATAAACATCATCATCATCATCATCATTGTCATCAACATCATCAGCATCATCATCAATATCATCTCCTCATAAAAACAAGCGATAGATACATTTTCAAAACCAGAAGTAATATTGTAAGGAACCCAGTATGGGTTGAAATGAAATAGCATTTTATTTATGGACGCTCTTTAACTGCTAAGGTTCTTAGAATCCCACTCTATACTGGGCGTGAAAATTCACTTAATAATGCTCAGAGGCCTCTCTATCAGGCTTGAGGTTCTTTTTATGTACCGTAAATCTACGACACGGGACCAATGGCTTTACTTCCCTTCCAAAGGAAGCCATGCTAAGGATTTTTACACCCAAAAAAATCAAGTTACCACTGTGCATTGTTAGGGGGTAGTAGGTGTAGGGGTGAGATCTCGAAATTATAAATAGGTATACCAGGAGAGACAATACTTTTATTACCACTCATAGAGAACTCACCTGGTACATTCTGTTCTGCTCAAAGTTACACTTTGCCTGGGCTCAATTCTTTCCTTACAATTGCTTGACTCGTTCTCTTGTTTGCAGTTTGCTTGGAGCCATGTTTCCTCTTCCTAGAATTTTATACGCCATGGCTAACGACGGGTTACTTTTCCGATTTTTGGCTAACATCCACCCTTGGACAAAGACACCCATGTTGGCAACCTTGCTTTCAGGACTTCTTGCTGGTAAGAATCTATGGCATTACTCAAAAATACATGTTTATAACAGCACTTGTTTCTTCACTTTAGTGACTCGCAATTAGGAGCTCAAGTGATGTTCTACACCACAAAAATCTGTTCATTTAATGTTTGTTTTGTAAACTACAGAACTACTTTCAGTATCACTTTAATACTATACAAGAATATTCTTTTTAATGAACATGGCAGGTGGGGAACTGAATATCAATATTTCAAAATATTGAGGAGCGCTGAACGGAAAAGGGCTGTATCTATATGTGTGTGTGAGTGCAAGTGTGATAGACAGAAAAAATGAGACAGAGAATGACAGCAGTATACAAATGAAAAGTTAAATATATATCATACTTCATATTTAAACTTAGTACCTTCCAAAGATGCAACACAAATAAAAGAAATATCTATACCCTCTATTGTTTGTTACAACCAAATATTAAGGAAAGATTAATAAAGCATGTGATTTCCAGAGCAGCAGACCACTGAAGAACTTTGGGAATGCCACTTGTCAGTTAGTACACTCCAGATTGGTGCAAAAGGACAACTCTGTCCACTTGTACTCGATCTGTCATGACTTTCAGGAACCGAACCTCCACTGAGTAAAACCAAAATAAAAACCTTGTTGTGGTATACAGAGGCACACACAGGGATTTCAGTACATATTCAGAAGTGAATAACTCATTTACCACTAGAAAGATTGAAGCATGTATCTCACACTTAACACAGTAATCTTATCCCCTAGGTCAGGTTTTCTGCAGTACAAATTCCTGCAATTCATCTTGACTATATGGGTTAATTATTTACTAGTGGAAACAATGCTGCAACTGTAATAAGAACAAAAGACACAATACAAAAGAATACAACAGCCAAGTTACATATATACCTAACCTCTCTCAGATTATATGAACTAGCGTTTAAAACCATATGCAGCAACCTCAACAATATTACAAAATAGAACAAAACCCTGTGCCAAATCTCAGAGTAGGTAAACCGGAGAGCTAACCCACATCCATTGAAAACAATTAGCATATTCCCAGTAAGGCTCTTGCATTACAACCACTAGCATATTGCCTGTAAGGCTCTTGTATTACAACCACTAGCATATTCCATGTAAGGCTCTTGTATTACAAACACTAGCATATTCCCTGTAAGGCTCTTGTATTACAACCACTAGCATATTACGTGTAAGGCGCTTGCATTACAACCTCTAACATATTCCCTGTAAGGCTCTAACATTACAACCTCTAACATATTCCCTGTAAGGCTCTTGCATTACAACCTCTAACATATTCCCTGTAAGGCTCTTGCATTACAACCTCTAGCATATTCCCTGTACGGCTCTTGCATTACAACCTCTAACATATTCCCTGTAAGGCTCTTGCATTACAACCTCTAACATATTCCCTGTAAGGTTCTTGCATTACAACCACTACCATATTCCCTGTAAGGCTCTTGCATTACAACCTCTAGCATATTCCCTGTAAGGTTCTTGCATTACAACCTCTAACATATTCCCTGTAAGGCTCTTGCATTACAACCTCTAACATATTCCCTGTAAGGCTCTTGCATTACAACCACTACCATATTTCCTGTAAGGCTCTTGCATTACAACCTCTAGCATATTCCCTGTAAGGCTCTAACATTACAACCACTAGCATATTGCCTGTAAGGCTCTTGCATTACAACCTCTAGCATATTCCATGTAAGGTTCTTGTATTACAACCTCTAACATATTCCCTGTAAGGTTCTTGCATTACAACCACTAGCACATTCCATGTAAGGCTCTTGTATTACAACCTCTAACATATTCCATGTAAGGCTCTTGCATTACAACCACTAGCATATTCCATGTAAGGCTCTTGTATTACAACCACTAGCATATTCCATGTAAGGCTCTTGTATTACAACCTCTAACATATTCCATGTAAGGCTCTTGTATTACAACCACTAGCATATTCCCTGTAAGGCTCTTGCATTACAACCACTAGCATATTCCATGTAAGGCTCTTGTATTACAACCACTAGCATATTCCTTGTAATGCTCTTGTATTACAACCACTAACATATTCCCTGTAAGGCTCTTCCATTACAACCACTAGCATATTCCATGTAAGGCTCTTGCATTACAAAAACTAGCATATTCCATGTAAGGCTCTTGTATTGCAACCTCTAACACATTCCCTGTAAGGCTCTTGCATTACAACCACTAGCATATTCCCTGTAAAGCTCACAAATTACAACCACTAGCATATTCAATGGGAGGCACTTGTATTACAACCACAAGCATATTCCATGTAAGGCTCTTGTATTACAACCACTAGCATATTCCATGTAAGGCTCTTGCATTACAACCACTACCATATTCAATGTAAGTCTCTTGCATTACAACCACTAACATATTCCATGTAAGGCTCTTGCATTACAACCACTAACATATTCCATGTAAGGCTCTTGCATTACAACCACTAACATATGCCCTGTAAGGCTCTTGCATTACAACCACTAACATATTCCATGTAAGGCTCTTGTATTACAACCTCTAACATATTCCATGTAAGGCTTTTATATTACAACCACTAACATATGCCCTGTAAGGCTCTTGCATTACAACCACTAGCATATTCCATGTAAGGCTCTTGTATTACAACCTCTAACAAATTCGATGTAAGGCTCTTGTATTACAACCATTATCATATTCCCTGTAAGGCTCTTGCATTACACCCACTAGCATATTCCATGTAAGGCTCTTGTATTACAACCACTAACATATTCCACGTAAGGCTCTTGCATTACAACCATTAGCATATTCCCTGTAAGGCTCTTCCATTACAACCACTAGCATATTCCATTCAAGTCTCTTACATTACAACCACTAACATATTCTATGTAAGGCTCTTACATTACAACCTCTAGCATATTACCTGTAAGGCTCTTGCCTTACAACCTCTAACATATTCCCTGTAACGCTCTTACATTACAACCTCTAGCATATTCCCTGTAAGGCTCTTGCCTTACAACCTCTAACATATTCCATGTAAGGCTCTTACATTACAACCTCTAACATATTCCCTGTAAGGCTCTTACATCACAACCTCTTAACATATTCCCTGTAAGGCTCTTACATTACAACCTCTAACATATTCCCTGTAAGGCTCTTACATCACAACCTCTAACTTATTCCCTGTAAGGCTCTTACATTACAACCTCTAACATATTACCTATAAGGCTCTTACATTACAACCTCTAACATATTCCGTGTAGGGTTCTTGCATTACAACCTCTAACATATTCCCTGTAAGACTCTTACATCACAACCTCTAACATATTCCCTTTAAGGCTCTTACATCACAACCTCTAACATATTTCCTGTAAGGCTCTTACATCATAACCTCTAACATATTCCCTGTAAGACTCTTACATCACAACCTCTAACATATTCCCTGTAAGGCTCTTACATCACAACCTCTAACATATTCCCTGTAAGGCTCTTATATCACAACCTCTAACATATTCCCTGTAAGACTCTTACATTAACCAAAGGCATATTCCCTGTAAGGCTCTTGCGTTGCAACCTCTAGCATATTCCCTGTAAGGCTCTTACATTTCAACCTCTAACATATTCCCTGTAAGGCTCTTACATTTCAACCTCTAGCATATTCCCTGTAAGGCTCTTACATTTCAACCTCTAACATATTCCCTGTAAGGCTCTTGCATTACAACCACTAACATATTCCATGTAAGGCTCTTGCATTACAACCACTAACATATTCCATGTAATGTGCTCTTGCATTACAACCACTAACATATTCCCTGTAAGGCTCTTGCATTACAACCATTAGCACATTCCCTGTAAGGCTCTTACATTGCAACCTCTAACATATTCCCTTTAAGGCTCTTACATTACAACCACTAACATATCCCCTGTAAGGCTCTTGCATTACAACCATTAGCACATTCCCTGTAAGGCTCTTGCATTACAACCACTAGAATATTCCCTGTAAGGCTCTTGAATTACAACCTCTAACATATTCCTTGTAAGGCTCTTGCATTACAACCACTAGAATATTGCCTGTAAGTCTCTTGCATTACAACCACTAGCATATTCCCTGTAAGGCCCTTACATTACAACCTCTAACATATTCCCTATAAGGCTCCTGCATTAAACATCTAACATATTCCCTGTAAGGCTCTCACATTACAACCTCTACCATATTTCCTGTAAGGCTCTTACATTACAACCTCCACCATATTCCCTGTAAGGCTCTTACATTACCACCTCTAACATATTCCCTATAAGGCTCTTACATTACAACCTCTACCATATTCCCTGTAAGGCTCTTACATTACTACCTCTAACATATTCTCTGTAAGGCTCTTACATTACCACCTCTAACATATTCCCTGTAAGGCTCTTACATTACAACCTCCAGCATATTCCCTGTAAGGCTCTTACATTACAACCTCTAACATATTCCCTGTAAGGCTCTTACATTACAACCTCTAACATATTCCCTAAAGGCTCTTACATTACAACCTCTAGCATATTCCCTGTAAGGCTCTTACATTACAACCTCTAACATATTCCCTAAAGGCTCTTACATTACAACCTCCAGCATATTCCCTGTAAGGCTGTGGCATTACAACCTCTAGCATATTCCTTGTGAGCAACTTGCATTAAAACCTATAGCTTATTCACATTAAAAATCCTGCATTAAAACCTCTAGGCTGTTCACCGTAAACCTCTTGGAGTATAAGCTCTAGGGTGTTCACCTAAGCCTCTCGGATTATAAGCTCTAGGGTGTTGACCATAAACATCTTGGTTTATAAGCTCTAGGGTATTCACCATAAACCTCTTGGATTACAAGTCCTAGGGTGTTCACCATAAACCTTTGGATTATAAGCTCTAGGGTGTTCACCATAAACCTTTGGATTATAAGCTCTAGAGTGTTCAATGTAAACGCCTTGGATTTTAAGCATTAGGGTGTTCACCATAAACCTCTTCGACTAAAAGCTCTAGGGTGTTGACCATAAACATCTTGGTTTATAAGCTCTAGGGTGTTCACCATAAACCTCTCGGTATACAAGCTCCAGGGTGTTGACCATAAACATCTTGGTTTATAAGCTCTAGGATATTCACCATAAACCTCTTGGATTACAAGTCCTAGGGTGTTCACCATAAACCTTTGGATTATAAGCTCTACGGTGTTCACCATAAACCTTTGGATTATAAGCTCTAGAGTGTTCACTGTAAACGTCTTGGATTTTAAGCATTAGGGTGTTCACCATAAACCTTTGGATTAAAAGCTCTAGAGTGTTCACTGTAAACGTCTTGGATTTTAAGCATTAGGGTGTTCACCATAAACCTCTTGGATTAAAAGCTCTAGAGTGTTCACTGTAAACGTCTTGGATTTTAAGCATTAGGGTGTTCACCATAAACCTCTTGGATTAAAAGCTCTAGGGTGTTCACCGTAAACCTCTTGGATTAAAAGCTCTAGAGTGTTTACTGTAAACATCTTGGATTTTAAGCATTAGGGTGTTCACCATAAACCTCTTGGATTAATAGCTCTAGGGTGTTCACTGTAAACGTCTTGGATTTTAAGCATTAGGGTGTTCACCATAAACCTTTTGGATTGAAAGCTCTAGAGTGTTCACTGTAAACATCTTGGATTTTAAGTATTAGGGTGTTCACCATAAACCTCTTGGATTAAAAGTTCTAGAGTGTTCACTGTAAACATCTTGGATTTTAAGCATTAGGGTGTTCACCATAAACCTTTTGGATTAAAAGTTCTAGAGTGTTCACTGTAAACCTCTTGGATTTTAAGCTTTAGGGTTTTCACCGTAAAGCTCTTGGATTATATGCTCTAGGCTGTTGACCCTAAACTTCTTGGATTATAAGCTCTTGAGTGTTCACCATAAACCTCTTGGATTTTAAGCTCTACGGTGTTCACCGTAAACCTTTAGGATTATAAGCTCCAGGGTGTTCACCTTAAACCTCTTGGATTATAAGCTCTAGGGTGTTCACCTTACATCTCTTGGATTATAAGCTCAGGGTGTTCACCATAAACCTCTAGGATTATAAGCTCTAGGTGTTCACCGTAAACCTCTTGGATTATAATCTCTAGGGTGATCACCTTAAATCTCTTGGATTATAAGCTCCAGGGTGTTCACCTTAAATCTCTTGGATTATAAGCCCCAGGTTGTTCACCTTAAATCTCTTGGATTATAAGCTCTAGGTTGTTCACCTTAAATCTCTTGGATTATAATCTCCAGGGTGTTCACCTTAAATCTCTTGGATTATAATCTCTAGGCTGTTCACCTTAAATCTCTTGGATTATAAGCTCTAGGGTGTTCACCTTAAATCTCTTGGATTATAAGCTCTAGGCCAACGTTTCCCAACCGTTGTGCCCCGGCACCCTAGGGTGCCGTGTGTTTGGCTAAGGGGTGCCGTGAGCTATTGAGATAAACAAAAAAAAAATACCTTCTACTGAAGCCTTAAGTCTTGTAAGGTCTTGAAATAAAATAAGTCAAATCAATTACTCTCATGCACGGCAGATGGTGATAGTGGTCGATTCATTTCAATAATTCAGTTATACTAGTATCCCACAGATGGCATTACAGCTATACCCTGCCGAACATTCCCGAGACTACTCGCTTCCTCACGAACATTCCCGAGACTTCGACAGATGAATATATAAAAGTGTACGCCGCTTGGCGCTTTCAGTTGTCTTCCTCGCGTTGATTCACAGTGTTTAGCTATGGATAAGTTCATTGTTAAACGTAAACGCCAGGACAGTGAAAGTGAACAGTCGGCTCCTACTGCTCGCTTTAAGAAGCCAAATCTTACAGTTTCTCCCGGACCGTCGAATTCACCACATAAAGAAGACAAACGAAAGAAAAGAACATACCAGGACAGTTACTTAGCGGATGGATTTAAGTGGAATAACAATTAGGAAAACCCTATCCCTGTGTGTTTAGTTTGTGGCGAAACACTTAGCAACGAGGCCATGGTACCTAGCAAACTGATGCGGCATCTTACAACAAAGCATACTAGTGTGTCACAGAAAAGTGTAATGAATTTTTCACATATATTAGAAGGGGAGAAGAAAACGGCTGTGCGAATGGTAAAGAGAATGACCATAGGTGATATTGCTCTTGAAGCCTCATTTAAAGTAGTAGAACTGATAGCTAAAAAAAGAAACCTCATACTCTTGGAGAGGAAATCATTGGCTCTGCATGTCAAGTTATAGTTTCAACAATACTTGGCGAAGGAGCAGCTAATCAAATTTCGAAAGTTCCTCTGTCCAACAACACAATCAGCCGCAGGATATCTGAAATGTCATGCAATAGCAACGAACAAGTCACGGAGAAAATAAAAACTTATAGAACATTTGCTTTGCAGGTAGATGAGATTCTCGATATTGGTGACAAACCGCAACTCCTTGGTTTTATCAGATATATTGATGAAAAATATATTAGTGAACAGTTTCTGTTCTGTAGACCGCTGGAGACTACAACCATAGGCCATGATATTTTCGTTTCTATTAATTCCTATCTCAATGACCATGATCTTTCATGGAAAGACTGTTGTGGTATATGTACAGATGGTGCACCATCTATGTCTGGGAAAATTAAAGGTTTTACTGCCAGAGCTCTCAATGAAAATCCATCCATTATTATAACTCACTGTTTTCTGCTTAGAGAGGCATTAATTGTGAAAGCGTGTAATGAAGATTTTGCTGAAGTGTTTAACCAAGTTGTGAAAATGGTGAACTATATGAAGTCTCGACCTTTAAAGTGCAGAATTTTTGAACAGTTATGTCGCGCAACGGATGCTGCTCATACCTCTTTGTTACTTCACTCAGAAGTGAGGTGGTTGTCGCGGGGTCGTGTATTGAACCGGTTTCTCGAACTTAAAGAACTGCTAAAATTTTTTTTTAAGAATGAAAATCAAGACACCTTTCATGAGCTCTTACTAAGTGATTCTTGGTGTTTTGAACTGTCGTATCTGGCAGATATTTTTCATAAGCTGAATGAACTGAATGTTTCGATGCAGTGTCGACATGAAACAATAATCTCCTCAACCAATAAAATGAAAGGTCTTAAAAGAAAACTTAGTTCTTGGAAGTCTGCAGTTCAAAAAGGAGATTTGTCGAACTTTCCATCTCTTCTTAATGAGGCAGGAGATAAAGATCTGGGTAAAGTGAAAGACCGCATTTGTGATCACTTATCAAGATTGCAAGATGCAATAGATGCGGACTTTCCAACTATTTCCACTACGAATCTCGACTGGGTTGTCTCACCGTTTAATTTCGTAGATAGTGCAGAGGAAATAGATTTCACTGCTTGCGAATGAGATGAATTTATTGATCTTTGCGCTGATTCCACACTCAAAGGTAAGTTCACCAAGAGTGAGGCGTCGGTGGCTAGTTTTTGGCTTCAACGGAGAGAGGAGTACCCTAACCTAATGAAGAAAGCAATTAACGCACTTTGGCCCTTTTCAACATCCTATCTATGCGAGCAAGATTCTCTGCTATGGTGACAATAAAATGCAAAGCAAGAAATAGACTGTATAACCTTGAGGATGATTTGCGTGTTTCACTGTCAACTGTAATACCCGACATCACATATCTGTGCTCTAAGCATCAATCACAAGTTTCACATTAATCATTAATCGAACAAAATTTATTGATGTATTTTTACTGAGTGATTGTAGTAAAGTTTACTGTATTATGTTATGGTGTATGTTTTCAACCGCTCGAGGGGCCTACCAGCGCTACCTCCTTAACACCAACACTCGAAACCTCAAACAAAATCTTAACCTGTGGTTAAACCCTTACCAGGGTAGGTACACAGCAACAACACCCAGGCTCACCACGAGCCTACCAGACACGCACGCACGCACGCATGCATGGTGTACGTTATTATATAATATTTAAATAAATTAAAATATTAAGCTTAATTTTCTTTTAATTCAAGGAAGGGTGCCCCTGGTGTTTAATGTTATTCCCAAGGGTGCCGCGAACTTCAAAAGGTTGGGAAACACTGCTCTAGTCTGTTCACCTTAAATCTCCAGGATTATAAGCTCTAGGGTGTTCACCTTAAATCTCTTGGATTATAAGCTCTAGGCTGTTGACCACAAACTTCTTGGATTATAAGCTCTAGGGTGTTCACCTTAAATCTCTTGGATCATAAGCTCTAGGCTGTTCACCTTAAATCTCTTGGACTATAAGCTCTAGGCTGTTCACCTTAAATCTCTTGGATCATAAGCTCTAGGCTGTTCACCTTAAATCTCTTGGATTATAAGCTCTAGGGTGTTCACCTTAAATCTCTTGGATTATAAGCTCTAGGGTGTTGACCATAAACTTCTTGGATTATAAGCTCTAGGGTGTTCACCTTACATCTCTTGGATTATAAGCCTTAGGCTGTTCACCTTAAATCATTTGGATTATAAGCTCTAGGGTGTTCACCTTAAATCTCTTGGATTATAAGCTCTAGGGTGTTCGCCTTTAAATCTCTTGGATTATAAGCTTTAGGGTGTTCGCTTTAAATCTCTTGGATTATAAGCTCTAGGGTGTTCGCCTTAAACCTCTTGGATTATAAGCTTTAGGGTGTTCGCCTTTAAATCTCTTGGATTATAAGCTCTAGGGTGTTCACCTTAAACCTCTTGGATTATAAGCTCTAGGGTGTTCGCCTTAAACCTCTTGGATTATAAGCTCTAGGGTGTTCACCTTAAATCTCTTGGATTATAAGCTTTAGGGTGTTCGCCTTTAAATCTCTTGGATTATAAGCTTTAGGGTGTTCGCCTTAAACCTCTTGGATTATAAGCTCTAGGCCAGTGTTTCCCAACCTTTTGAAGTTCACGGCACCCTTGGGAATAACTTTAAACACTAGGGTCACCCTTCCTTGAATTAAAAGAAAATTAAGCTTAATATGTCAATTTATTGAAATATTATATAGTAATAACGTACACCATAACATAATACAGTAAACTTTACTATAATCACTGAGTAAAAATACATCAACAAATTTTGTTCGATTAATGATTAATGTGAAACTTGTGATTGATGCTTAGAGCACAGATATGTGATGTCGGGTCTTACAGTTGACAGTGAAACACGCAAATCATCCTCAAGGTTATTCAGTCTATTTCTTGCTTTGCATTTTATTGTCACCATAGCAGAGAAGGCTTGCTCGCATAGATAGGATGTTGAAAAGGGCAAAAGTGCGTTAATTGCTTTCTTCATTAGGTTATGTTACTCTCTCAGTTGAAGCCAAAAACTAGCCACCGACGCCTCACTCTTGGTGAACTTACCTTTGAGTGTGGAATCAGCGCAAAGATCAATAAATTCATCTCGTTCGCAAGCAGTGAAATCTATTTCCTCTGCACTATCTACGAAATCAAACGGTGAGACAACCCAGTCGAGATTCGTAGTGGAAATAGTTGGAAAGTACGCATCTATTGCATCTTGCAATCTTGATAAGTGATCACAAATGCGGTCTTTCAGCTTACCCAGATCTTTATCTCCTGCCACATTAAGAAGAGATGGAAAGTTCGACAAATCTCCTTTTTGAACTGCAGACTTCCAAGAACTAAGTTTTCTTTTAAGACCTTTCATTTTATTGGTTGAGGAGATTATTGTTTCATGTCGACCCTGCATCGAAAATTCAGTTCATTCAGCTTATGAAAAATATCCGCCAGATACGACAGTTCAAAACCCCAAGAATCACTTAGTAAGAGCTCATGAAATGTGTCTTGATTTTCATCCTTAAAAAGTTTTTAGCTGTTCTTTAAGTTCGAGAAACCGGTTCAATACACGACCCCGCGACAACCACCTTACTTCTCTGCGAAGTAACAGAGAGGTATGAGATGCATCCGTTGCGCGACATAACTGTTCAAAAATTCTGCACTTTAAAAGTCGAGACTTCATATAGTTCACCATTTTCAAAATCTTTAGCAAAATCTTCATTACACGCTTTCACGACTAATGCCTCTTTATGCAGAAAACCGTATGTTATAATAATGGATGGATTTTCATTGAGAGCTCTGGCAGTAAAACCTTTAATTTTCCCAGACATAGATGGTGCACCATCTGTACATATACCACAACAGTCTTTCCATGAAAGATCATGGTCATTGAGATAGGAATTAATAGAAACGAAAATATCATGGCCTGTGGTTGTAGTCTCCAGCGGTCTACAGAACAGAAACTGTTCACTAATATCTTTTTCATCAATATATCTGATAAAACCAAGGAGTTGCGGTTTGTCACCAATATCGAGACTCTCATCTCCTTGCAAAGCAAATGTTCTATAAGTTTTTATTTTCTCCGTGACTTGTTCGTTGATATTGCATGACATTTCAGATATCCTGCGGCTGATTGTGTTGTTGGACAGAGGAACTTTCGAAATTTGATTAGCTGCTCCTTCGCCAAGTATTGTTGAAACTATAACTTGACCTGCAGGGCCAATGATTTCCTCTCCAAGAGTATGAGGTTTCTTTTTTTTTAGCTATCAGTTCTACTACTTTAAATGAGGCTTCAAGAGCAGTATCACCTATGGTCATTCTCTTTACCATTCGCACAGCTGTTTTCTTCTCCCCTTCTAATATATGTGAAAATTTTCATTACACTTTTCTGTGACACACTAGGATGCTTTGTTGTAAGATGGCGCTTCAGTTTGCTAGGTACCATGGCCTCGTTGCTAAGTGTTTCGCCACAAAGTAAACACACAGGGATAGGGGTTTCCTCGTTGTTATTCCACTTAAATCCATCCGCTAAGTAACTGTCCTGGTATGTTCTTTTCTTTCGTTTGTCTTCTTTATGTGATGAATTCGGGGGTCCGGGAGAAACTGTAAGATTTGGCTTCTTAAAGCAAGCAGTAGGAGCCGACTGTTCACTTTCACTGTCCTGGCGTTTACGTTTAACAATGAACTTATACATAGCTAAACACTGTGAATCAACGCGAGGAAGACAACTGAAAGCTCCAAGCGGCGTACACTTTTATATATTCATCTGTCGAAGTCTTGGGAATGCTCGTGAGGAAGCGAGTAGTCTCGAATGTTCGGCAGGGTATAGCTGTAATGCCATCTGTGGGATACTAGTATAACTGAATTATTGAAATGAATCGATCACTATCACCATCTGCCGTGCATGAGAGTAATTGATTTGACTTATTTTATTTCAAGACCTTACAAGACTTAAGGCTTCAGTAGAAGGTTTTTTTTTTTTTTTGTTTATCTCAATACCTCGCGGCACCCCTTAGCCAATCACACGGCACCCTAGCGTGCCGGGGCACACCGGTTGGGAACCGTTGCGTCTAGCCTGTTCACCTTAAATCTCTTGGATTATAAGCTCTAGGCTGTTGACCTTAAATCTCTTGGATTATAAGCTCTAGGGTGTTGACCTTAAATCTCTTGGATTATAAGCTCTAGGGTGTTCACCTTAAATCTCTTGGATTATAAGCTCTAGGCTGTTCACCTTAAATCTCTGGATTATAAGCTCTATGGTGTTCACCTTAAATCTCTTGGATGATAAGCTCTAGGCTGTTCACCTTAAATCTCATGGATTAAAAGTTCTAGAGTGTTCACTGTAAACCTCTTGGATTTTAAGCTTTAGGGTTTTCACCGTAAAGCTCTTGGATTATATGCTCTAGGCTGTTGACCCTAAACTTCTTGGATTATAAGCTCTTGAGTGTTCACCATAAACCTCTTGGATTTTAAGCTCTACGGTGTTCACCATAAACCTTTAGGATTATAAGCTCCAGGGTGTTCACCTTAAATCTCTTGGATTATAAGCTCTAGGGTGTTCACCTTACATCTCTTGGATTATAAGCTCTAGGTGTTCACCGTAAACCTCTTGGATTATAATCTCTAGGGTGATCACCTTTAATCTCTTGGATTATAAGCTCCGGGGTGTTCACCTTAAATCTCTTGGATTATAAGCTCCAGGGTGTTCACCTTAAATCTCTTGGATTATAAGCTCCAGGGTGTTCACCTTAAATCTCTTGGATTATAAGCTCTAGGTTGTTCACCTTAAATCTCTTGGATTATAAGCTCTAGGTTGTTCACCTTAAATCTCTTGGATTATAATCTCCAGGGTGTTCACCTTAAATCTCTTGGATTATAATCTCTAGGCTGTTCACCTTAAATCTCTTGGATTATAAGCTCCAGGGTGTTCACCTTAAATCTCTTGGATTATAAGCTCTAGGCTGTTCACCTTAAATCTCTTGGATTATAAGCTCTAGGCTGTTCACCTTAAATCTCTTGGATCATAAGCTCTAGGCTGTTCACCTTAAATCTCTTGGATTATAAGCTCTAGGGTGTTCACCTTAAATCTCTTGGATTATAAACTCTAGGGTGTTCACCTTAAATCTCTTGGATTATAAGCTCTAGGGTGTTGACCATAAACTTCTTGAGTTATAAGCTCTAGGTTGTTCACCTTAAATCTCTTGGATTATAATCTCCAGGGTGTTCACCTTAAATCTCTTGGATTACAAGCTCTAGGCTGTTCACCTTAAATCTCTTGGATTATAAGCTCTAGGGTGTTCACCTTAAATCTCTTGGATTATAAGCTCTAGGGTGTTCACCTTAAATCTCTTGGATTATAAGCTCTAGGGTGTTCACCTTAAATCTCTTGGATTATAAGCTCTAGGCTGTTCACCTTAAATCTCTTGGAATATAAGCTCTAGGGTGTTCACCTTAAATCTCTTGGATTATAAGCTCTAGGCTGTTCACCTTAAATCTCTTGGATTATAAGCTCTAGGGTGTTCACCTTAAATCTCTTGGATTATAAGCTCTAGGGTGTTTACCTTAAATCTCTTGGATTATAAGCTCTAGGGTGTTCACCTTAAATCTCTTGGATTATAAGCTCCAGGCTGTTCACCTTAAATCTCTTGGATTATAAGCTCTAGGGTGTTCACCTTAAATCTCTTGGATTATAAGCTCTAGGGTGTTCACCTTAAATCTCTTGGATTATAAACTCTAGGCTGTTGACCATAAACTTTTTGGATTATAAGCTCTAGGCTGTTGACCATAAACTTCTTGGATTATAAGCTCTAGGCTGTTGAGCATAAACCTCTTTTATTATAAGATCTAGGGTATTCACTCTTAACCTTTTCATTTTGAGTGTGGATGTTTTGTAAACGGAACACAGAGGGGTTTGAGAAGCTCTTGTGTTCAGAAGCACTGGTTCTGCATGTCACCTGGGGATTCTGTTCAGCAGATAACAGTAATTATGTGGCTCTGTTATTTTAGAGTTGAAGGGGACATAAACGGGGAGGGACACATTCTCAAATTATTAGCTACTCTGTATGTTACTTCTGAGTTTTATTACATTTTGAGTATGTAAAGAAAATTATCAAAGTGGAGAAAATAAAATAGTTGTGAATTAAGCAATGCAGAATTTTAACATTTGCTTTATTTATACTTACTTCTTAAAATGTAGTTTTGCAATAAAAGAAAAAAAGAATAAATGAGTGTCAGTTCTACATACTTTATATTACTTTCTGTATACGTACTATGTACATAGTGTATAGAGAAGGAATTGCACTCCACCAAAAAAATTGAAACCAAGATTTCATCGGAAATATATGTTTTAGGTTCCCCTGTATCCAAAAAAAAACAGTATCGGAAAAAGGTCTGTGAGTGTGTGTGTGTGTGTGTGTGTGTGTGTCTGTGAACACGATAACTCAAAAATAAAAAATGGAGAAAGTACCTAACTTGGTATTTAAGTTTAGTATTTTCCAGGGATGCGACACGAAGATTTTGAGAAAAATCCCCCCACCCCAAACTACCCTTTACATGGACATTTTTTCGAAAATTTTGATTTTCTTTAAAATGGCTGTAACAATTTTGATTAAAATGTCGTATATTAAATATATTTACCTAACAAATAAAATGTATATCTTGAATTTTCTGGGAAGGGCCTCTGAAGCTTACTTTATTCTGGATGAAATTTACGGAATTTTGCATAGCTCTTAAACCGTAAGAGATATATAAAAACTTATTAAAATTAAATAACTCAGAAGTTTGAGACAAGTGAAGTTTTAATCAATGTGATGTTGATAATGAGTCGGAATAGTAACACTCACCTCACTTATATGTAAAAATAAGTAAAAACCCATTAAACACACTGATAACATCCTTAAAACGTACAATAGAAAGAACAGAAGTTATACCTAAACTAGAAAAATTCAAAATGAAAGAAGCAAACCCAACTCTACCACGTCTTGATGCTTTGCCAAAAATCCACAAACCGGACAAACCCATGAGACCAATAGTCAATTGCATAAACTCTCCAACCTACAAATTATGTAAGTGGTTAGTTAACAAATTCAATAGCTTCCCCGAACACAACCACCTTTCCATTAAAAACTCCATAGAACTAATAAAACATCTAGAAGAGTACAAAGTTTCAAACAATGAGTTGTTGGTTTCGTTTGATGTGAAATCATTATTCACCAGCATCCCAGTCGACAAGTTACTTGAAACCTTCAAAGCATGGCTCAGGGGCATAGGCTTAAATCAGAAAGAAATAGAAGACTTCCATACTTTAACAGAACTTTGCATCAACCAGAATTATTTCCAATTCAATGGTAGATTTTACAGACAATCATCAGGCTTAGCGATGGGTAACCCACTTTCGCCCTTTTTAGCAAATCTGTACATATGACGACTTGAAGTACATATAATCTCCAGTTTTCCGAATATATTCAAAAAATGGTTTAGATATGTTGATGATGTTTTTGCGGTGGTCCCCAAAAAATTAGCAGAAGACTCTCTAAAATTACTAAACCTACAGGACAGGTACATACAATTCACAATGGAAACAGAAAAAGACCAAATACTACCATACCTGGACCTAAAACTAACACGGAAAGAACAAAAGATCACTTATGGCATCTACAGGAAGACCACACATACAGACAATTACATAAAACAAAATAGTTTCAACCCAGAACCTCATAAACAGGCAGTCTTCAACAGTTCAGTACACAGACTCCTCAGCATTCCACTTAACCCAGAAGAGTACAACACAGAATACCTCCAACTAAGACATATAGCCTCAGCCAATGGTTTTAACCCAGACATCATTGACCAAAAAATTAAAAAACATAAGGAGAAATTAACCTTAAAACAAATCACCACTTTGTCCATACAAAAACCGAAAGTTATATATAAAAAATTCACCTATCATCCAACAGCAGATAGGAAATTCAAAAATATTTTCAAGAAATACAATATAAGTTTAGCTTCAAGTAACCAATTCAACATAAAAAATGCATTGAAAACAGACATTAAAGACCCCATACCTACAAACCAGAGATCAGGCATCTACAGAATTGATTGCAAGGACTGCAAATCATGTTACATTGGCCAAACAAAAAGGAGACTGGAAACAAGGCTAAAGGAACATTTCAGACATATCAAACAGAAACAAACAGATAAATTGGCAATAGCATACCATTTTTGGACATCACATCATGAAATACAAAATGACATAAAATTGCTAAAACCTGTAAACAACCCGGTAGAACTTACAGTTTGGGAGAATATTCTCATTACACAACAAAAAGACCAACTGATGAATTTTGAAATACCGCCACATGATTTTGAACTTCTACTGAGAACACCAGATGGCTCCACCGTAATAGACCACAGAGCACAAATACCAGCCATCAGTCGGACTTCAACTGAAGAAGAGGGCAATTGCCCTTGAAACATATGTTTTGGACATAATTACATATAAGTGAGGTGAGTGTTACTATTCCGACTCATTTTCAACATCATATAAAAACTTACTTCACAAAAAAATGTAGAGCATGTTAAAACACACAATTTATGTTATATATATTTTTGTAATGGAGTTGATCGTTTTTAGATACTCATTTTTTTTTGTTTCAGCTTTAAAAAGCAAACCTTTCTCATACAGGAATTTGTCAACTCCTGTCCATACAAACGAGTCACATAGCAACCAGTCTTTTATTATCACTTTAACCTATGGTACTGCCTTATTTCTCTACTTCTTACAAGGAAGCAGATATTAAGACTAACTCTGGTAATTTTTTCTTGATTAGCTTGAAGTAAATAGGAGCATTAGCTTTTTAATATTATTTTTTTCGGAGATATAGAGAAAGTCATGTGAATGGAACACATCAGATTTTTTTTTTAGTAAAGTGGTGTGTCCATTGTTGGCTAGGCCATTATCTGTTTCATTAAACAAAGTTTTACATTATTACATAGCTATTCTTACATTATTACTTAGCTATTCTAGGGACCATGATTTTCAACTAACCCTTACTATTTCCTGCGTACCCTCCATAAAAACTCTCCTAATTTAGATATCTGAGTGCTATTTCTTTGTTCCTCAGTAACTATTTCTTATGAATTATGCTTTCCCTGCAATTCTTTTTGGTCTTGCGTTGAAGTAAAATGTGAATTTCATGTTACTTGTCCCCTCCTTTCTGCATATATTTTTATTCCAAGTATAAATTTCATATATGTAACATAAGTTCTTGCACTGAATTTGAAGATTCTGCATTGGTCAATATCTTCTTAATTGCAAACAATCCATTTTGTAAGATAGCAATAACATTACAACTGTCAGTCATATTGTCCTCGCATCGCATCCTTTACCTAACTTTTATACGTGCAGAAGTATTCTACCATATGCACCTAAATCAACGTTATTTAACTTCATATTGCTTGCTAATGTTTTAACCTTTATTTGAGAACTATTAAGTTGTACCTTGTATTTTTGTTTTACTAATCTTTTGCTTTGTGAATAGGGGTCATGCCCCTCTTGTAGAGCAAAGATTTTGATAAAATGGCGCTCCAATGTACTTTGTATGTAATTTTTTAGTATTTACTGCACTGAACATTTTACACATTGTAAATTTGATGTCATCACAAAATAGTTACAATTTGTAAGCTGAGAGAAACGAACAGGCAACCTGTTGCATATCTTTGTGTTTATTCCGAACTGTTCTCTGTGGGGTCTTCAGTCATCAACTAAATATACACAAGATATAAAAATCTCATATTTTACATTCACATGACTTTCTCTACATATCCTGCAATAAAACTTCATGCTAATCAAGATAAATATGTGTACAAATGACTTCTCTTATGTTACATGTAACTGGAAGGAAATTACAGAATATGATGGACTGGAAACTGCATCTTCCTTCTTTGACTGGCATGAACAAATAAAAGAAAAAGAAGAAAAA
>CM060887.1:537500-550000 GCA_030762935.1 Hymenopus coronatus | reverse complement strand
GAGGAGGGGATACAACTGCTGCTTAACATTGTTGTGAAAAAATATTAAGAGCTCCAGGTGCACAGAAAGGCACTGCAGTAGAGCAACTACCTACCACGCGAATTAAATATTCAAAAATGTGGAAAATGTTTTGTGGAAAAAGAAAAAAGTATCTACATGCTCATTATCCAAATACAAGTTTATTTTTATAAGTGTTTTAATCTGTCATTCAAGACACCACCCACTAATACATGCTCCACGTGCAAGATAGCACTAATTTTATAAAGCAAGAGACAGATTTAGAGAAGAAGAATGAATATAGGACAAACTACAGACTGCACAAATTTCGTGCAAAGAAGAAAATGCTGATGTAATCAAAATCTGTTTCAATATGCAGCAAAATCATCCACTACCTAAATTATCAGTAGGTGCAGTGTACTATTCCAGTCAAGCTTGGTTCTATACTCTTTGCATTATGATTCACTCTAAACCACAAATAAAAGAAGAAATACATTTGTACAAATCAAGTCATCTAAGGAATGTAATCAAGCTTTGTTGAACTTTCTGTTAGACCTGAAAAACAATCAAGTGTCCTTCCATTATTAATCTTTTCTCAGATTCACGCTCATTACGTCTTGGAAAGAAGTACAACATTTACGTTTATATGCCATTTCTTTCCCATACGAGGACATGGCTCCTGATGGTGTATTTGGTAGAATTGTCACCAAATACTGCATTCCCATGCAGCTCTCAACAGGGACTGGTAAATGAAATCACTGAAGAAGACTACTCAGAAGATTGTGAAAGCAAAGCTGTCGTAGGAATGCAACGCGTCATATTGCACAAAAAGTCTTCTACAAACATATGTAAGCCTGCCTGGGTAGTGTGGTGGTAGCGTGTCTGCTAACATTCAAAAGGTCGTGAGTTTGAATCTCACTTAGAGTGAGTTGCTCGGATAAGGTTTTTTCGGGGTTTTCCCTTATCCTGAGAAGACGAATATCAAGTAACTTTAAGCTCCATGGACCCCGAGATCATTTGAGCATCATTTGAGCAATTTCATTCATCGCCCGATATGACCAACCAGGTTAAAGGACATTAAGACTACTAAAAAAAAAAAAAAAAAGTAAAATGTTTCTGTAACTCTGCATCAACTGTGGAGATTTCAAATCTGGAATTAAAACATGCCACAAAGAAATGCTGAGGTCCTTATGTCTACAGAAGATGAACGTAGTGCAGAGTGAGGAGAAGAGAGATGTAAAAAACATTTTTTGAAATTCCAGAAGAAGCAAAAGGAGTTTATGAAAATGTTCTCAGAGACTCCTAAGATACGAGGGTTGGGGCAAAAGTCATGGTAACCATTTATTTTCTCGAAGATACCAGTCCGGTTGGAAAATGTGACATATACAGATGAAAGGACAAGGTGTTAACTACATGTGTGGACAATGAATATCGTAACACATTAATTTATTATGGTAGTATACAGGGCAATATGGTCTTCACGGTACAAAAGAATGACAACACAGTACACATACAGTTGACATGACAAACCTGGGCCTAAAGACCCTCAAAGTAGTCCCTGTGTTACTGTCGCCACTCGCTGACAACGATGTCGCAGATGCTGAATACCATCTGCTGCAGCATTTGCCACACCATGTGTGAATTGGGTCATCTGTTTGCACATAGCATTAGCAATGCCTCTTGTGTTGCAAACTGCCTACCACATAGTGGTTCCTTAATCTTTCGAATGAAATGAAAGTCACAGGGCGAAATGTCAGGAGAGTACGGTGGATGCTCCAATTCTTCTCTAGGTGACTCCCATTTCGTATGAAACTCGCCAACTGACTGATTTAACAGCCCCACCAGCTATCACAGAAGCATCTGTTGTTCTGCATACACACTATGCCTACAGAACTTCCACACGACACATATATGTTTGTGAACCGTTCACACATCTACAAGAAAAGAACTAGTTGCCATGACTTTTGCCCCAACCCTCTTATCAGTCTATACATTATTACTTACTAGTTTAATCATTTTATACTCTTAAATTTCTCTATTTATTAATTTAATAATTTTGTAATTTTTTTATAAATGTCTATTACTTCAGTAGTGAAACATTGTTGATTTAACCATTTATTAAATTTGCACACTACATGAAAATATAAAGTATGAAGGAATGAAAGTAAAATCAAAACAGCAATAAAAAGAATAAAACTAGAAGCAAATTTGAGTCAAATTCACATGTTTCATAATCCAAGTTGAGTTTTGAAAAAACAAGCATTTTTTTAACTGGTCAATACTATCAAAAATATATTTATCCTCTAGAAGTTTCACTGCTGTCCCATGATAATCTAGTATTGCCAAAAATAAAATTTGTGTACTAGAATAAAAAATGTAATTTGTGTAAAAATATCTTTTTGTCCTCTATCGAGTTGTGAAGAAATGCTAAGTTGGCGAGGTTCCTCATTACGAGGATGTGTTAGGACCTGGTATGTTTGCAGGCACATCTCCACAGTAGCTTCTATAAACAGCAACTGGGCCGTTAGACCTTGATGGCCCAGGTTCGATCCCAAGCGACTCATGTGAGATTTGCGCTGGGATGGGTTTTCTCTGGCTTCTCCGGTTTCCCCCGACATCGCATTCCACTGGTGATCTATCTTCATTCCATGTATCATCAGTGTCACCGCATGCAGTGCCATAAGAGGTTAAAGCGGGCGTTAAATCCTACCAACTACCTATAAACCCCAACTGCTGGGGCCGAGTTACTGCTTCATTTTTTTCAAACTAAATGCATTCAAGGAAGCTTTTTAGCGATATTGTCGTACATCAACACTTTCTTACTTCAGTCCGCAATTTTCTACCTTGGCCTGAAGAACTGTCATGCTAACCAATAATAGAGCACAAGAATATGCCCTTATTTCTTTTCTACTTACATAATTACGATGTCATTTCTACTAATGTTTATCTTGACTAGTATGACTACTGTTTGTTTGCACAACAAAAATGGTAAATGGCGTGTTATTTATGGATGCTTTTTAACTACAGTGGTTGTCAGCGTCCCATTCTATACTGGGCGTGAAAGACCATTTTAATTTTGCTCAGAGGCCTCTCTATCAGGCCTGAGGTTCTTTTACGTGCCGTAAATCTACAACACGGGACCCACGGCTTTACTTCCCTTCCCTTCTGAAGGAAGCCATGCTAAGGATTTTTACACCCAAAAAAATCCATCTTCCTCCGCCGGGTTCGATCCCGCGACCTTGGGTATATGAAGTTAGCACGGTAACCATTTGCACAACAGGTGGTGAATGGAACACATCAGATTTTTTTAAAATGCCTTTTAATTATTTTAATTGTCATCTACAGCTCTTCAAGTCTCCTACTCTATAACAAAATGGGGAACTGTATCTGAAACCTTATGCAGTGAACTGTATTTCTTCTATAGTCGCTGTTGTTTGGTCACAGATACATTGTATGTTGAATTTGATGTAAATGGCAAGAAAGACTTCCTGACAGTGACTTACAACATTTGGAGTCTGGATAATGCCAGTCTCACACATGCAATGCTCGGTTGCTAGACTCTGACTTCAGTGCTTGCACACTAGACTCTGACTTCAGTGCTCAGACACTAGACTCTGACTTCAGTGCAGCCTGGAGTTATAGATTACAAAGCTGAGATAGGTCTCAGACATTTCAGTTTTGCCGCTGGTTAAACTTGAACTTATGTTTTTGTATGTTTATGTGAGATAAACTATTTGTACTGTTTTATTGGCACACAGATATGAAGATCCTGTACCTGTCACTTACCAGTTTCCAGCGCTGGAACAGAGCACATCATGGAGGAGACAAGGCATTGTCTTCACAATTCTGCACTTCTTAAAGCAGCTCTTTAACTTATCCATGATCAAGTATCCCAGTCTTGCATCATCTTCCATAACAAAATGGGGAATTGTATTTTTCAGTAAGTCTCTCGTGTTGTCATTATAATGTATTTTATTTGTGTGTAAACTTGAACTGTATTTTGTTTCACCATAGCAACTGTACATAGTTACAGGTCTTGTATCTCCTTAATTATGTTGCTCTTTAACTTGATGTACGCAGATAACCATTTACAGGGATCTCAAAACTGCTACTTTCAGCTGAACTGCAAGAGGGTTCAACTTTCTTATTTTAGATTGAGATTCTATGTATTTCTATAGGTTCATATAGAGCTCTTCAATTGCTTATCAACATCTACCGATAACAGATCCATCCTGGCAATTCATTACTCATAAATAATTAAAAAGAAAAAAAGACAGAAAGAAGGAAAACAAAATGTAAACATAGTAAAATGTTTCTTTTCTCTGATTTGACTGTCCTTTGTTTATATCCATAGAAATATGTTTATACAGCAATCATTTCTTTATATCCATGGAAACATGATTATCAATAATTAAAATTTAGTTGAGTCGATTTTGTAACACTACATCACTTACTTTTTTATTTCGGAAAACATGTTTCAGAAGCCATGTGCTTCCATTGTCAATTCCTTTGGTCGACTACCGGCATTGCTTGCTGTGGTGGTTGTCTCTGTCCCTGGTGGTGGTTTGATGAACTTCTGGATGAGTAGATCGCCTGGCGGGATTTCAAAATTGAAAACCCGGTTCTTGTTTTTCCAAATATATATGTTTTCCCAAACTTTTAATTCTGTCTTCCTTGTGATGTTTTTGAGGATTTTTGGGCTTCTATTTATAGTGTGTTTCTCTTTCCAAAAATGCCAAGCTACTGTAGATTTTTCTTCTTGTTTGAGTTTAATATTTCTGTGGTGTTCTTTTGCCCTGGTTTTTATATTTCTTTTTGTTTGGCCGATGTAGATTTTTTCACAGTCATTACAGCTGAACTGATATATTCCTGGTTTGTTTTCTTGTGGGATATCATCTTTTAATTTGGAATTTAAAATGTTTTTTATAGAGTAATTGTTTTTAGGGGCTAGAATGATGTTATGTCTTTTGAAGATCCTCTGGAATTTGTAGAAAGTTGTAGGGTGGTATGTAAACTTCTTGTAGATCTTGTTTTCTTTCTGGTTTTGAGTGAGTGTGCTGACTTCTTTAATTCTCTTTCTATTTTTGGCTTTATTAACTTTTTTGTACACCAGTTCTGCCCGAAATCCATTCTCTGTAGCTATGTCCAAAATTTTATCAAGTTCACATTGGTATTCTGTTTTTCCCATTGGTACATTTACCAATCTGTGTGTAAGGCTGTTGAGTAAAGCATGCTGATGGGGAATGGGATTGTAACTCTTTTGTTTTATATAGCTGTTGGTGTGGGTAGGTTTTCTGTAGATGCCAAATGTAAGGTGATTATTAGTTTTTATGATTTTTAGGTCGAGGAATGGTAGTTGTCCATCACATTCCTTCTCCATTGTGAAATTTATAGACTTTTCTTGCATATTTAGGAGTTTTAGTGCGTCTTCTAGGTGTCTTTCTGGGACTATTGCAAAGATGTCGTCTACATATCGGTACCATATTTTGAACATCCAGGGGAATGCCTTTTTAATCCTAGTTTCCATAGTGCTCATGAAGAGATCTGCTAATATAGGTGACAGCGGGCTGCCCATAGCTAAACCAGATGTTTGTTTGTAATATTTCCCGTTAAATGTGAAAAAATTTTGATTTATGCACAGATTCGTTAATATGATGTATTCTCGCACTTCTTCTGTTGTTTTTCCTATTGCAAGTAACCAATTTTTGATGTGGGATTGTATGCTTTCTGTAGGTATGCTTGGAAACAGAGCAGTAACATCAAAGGAAACTAACATATCGGTTTTTTCTAATTTTATGTCTTTAATTTTTTCGATCAGATCTAGAGAGTTTTTTATACTTGCTGTTTCAAATTTAGGGAAGGAAGAGAATCTGTTTGTTAACCATTTTGCTAGATTATAAGTAGGTGCACTTATATTGTTTATAATTGGTCTCATTGCATTTCCCGGCTTATGTATTTTTGGAAGGCCATAAATTCTGGGCAGAACTGGATTATCAACTTTAATTTTGCATTTTTCTTTTTTGTCTATTAGTTTACATTCTTGAATACTGGCATTTAATTTAACTAAACATTGGTTTAGAGGGTTCTTTTGTATTGTAGAGTATTCTTCTTCTTCTAAAAGTGTTTCCATTCTTTCTACATATTCAGTTTTGTCCATAATTACTATTGTGTTTCCTTTGTCTGCTTTGCTATAAATTACCGGTTTGCTTTTTAATGCTCTTATTACATTTTTTGGGGGGTTAGTTTTCTTTTTGCTTTCTATTGTTTCGATAATTTGGCAACATTCACTTTTTATTATGTTTTTATCAATATCATTTATGTGCTGGGTGGCTATTTGTACGTCCGCAATGTAATCGTCAATTTTTTCTGAAAAATCGATGCAAGTTTTCATCCCTTTGTTTAAAAAATCCAGTTCTGATTTGGTGAAAGTTTGGTCCGATAGGTTTTTGACGTTCATTTGTGGTGTGGACTTTTGAATTGGTTTTCTTTTCCCCTGTTCTTTGCACAGCTTTTCAAGTTTACGTTTTTGCGTTAAAGTTTTGTTTCTCATTTTGATGCTTAATTTAGCCAAAAGATTGTTTTCTAAATTTTCCCAAATGATGCTTCCTAATTTTTTGGTTAGTTTCAAGTGTAATTCATATAGCTGTAATTCTACTTCACTCCTACTTTTGTAATGTTTGTTCTTCTCCATTTCCAAGACTTTTTTGACGACTGCTTTTTCTAGTTTACTATTGTTATCATTTTTTATTATTTTTCTGACAAAGTTTGGCGAAATAAAAAAGTAAGTGATGTAGTGTTACAAAATCGACTCAACTAAATTTTAATTGTTAAAACACATCACTGTCTCAAAGTCCACCATATATCAGGATGATTATCAATACTGTTTCAGCAATGATTTATGTGATATCTGCTATGTCAAAAATTAATAATAATACTAATAATGTTAATAATGATAATGATAATAATGATAATGATAATAATGATAATAATAATATTAATAATAATAATAATAATAATAATAATAGTAATAATGGGATCAACAGGAATAACAACAATAACAATAATGATGACAATAAATATTGTAACAAGGTTGGCTATAGAGACACACGAGGACTGCATCTGGAACGTAACCCAACTACTTCTGTGTATAACAATATCCAGCTTTCTAAGACAAATTGTGCGTTCAGAGGAAAATGTGTAGTGCCTGAATGGGTTTGTAGTGAGAAAGAACTTCCACATTCTTTAGAGAACTAGATACAGTTGCTTTGAATCCACATGCAGCTAACCATTAACTTGGACATATTGTATGTGACTACTAGAACCAGGCTTTGCCAAAATGGTAGCAGAGTGGACAACATTTGGTCGGTAGCACGTCATAACAGACCCAGCAGCTGAGAACATTGCCACTATGGTAGAAGAGTGGCTAGCCTTTGGTCAGTGGCACGTCAAATCAGACCCAGCAGCTGAGAACATTGTCACAACGGTAGCAGAGTGGCTAGTATTTGTGTCAGTGGCCCCTCAAATCAGACCCAGCAGCTGAGAACATCGCCACTATGGTAGCAGAGTGGCTAGCCTTTGGTCAGTGGCATGACAATTCAGACCCAGCGGCTGAGAACATTGTCACAACGGTAGCAGAGTGGCTAGCCTTTGGTCAGTGGCACGTCATATCAGACCCAGCAGCTGAGAACATTGCCACTATGGTAGCAGAGTGGCTAGTCTTTGGTCAGTGGTACGTCAAATCAGACCCAGCAGCTGAGAACATTGCCACAATGATACCAGAGTGGCTAGTCTTTGTGTCAGTGGCACGTCAAATCAGAACCAGCAGCTGAGAACATTGCCACAATGGTACCACAGTGGCTAGTCTTTGTGTCAGTGGCTCGTCAAATCAGACCCAGCAGCTGTGAACATTGTCACAATGATACCAGAATGGCTAGTCTTTGTGTCAGTGGTACAGCATATCAGACCCAGCATCTGAGAACATTGTCACAATGATAGCAGAGTGGTTATACTTTGTGTCAGTGGCACATCAAATCAGACCCAGCGGCTGAGAACATTGTCACAATGATAGCAGAGAGGCTAGTCTTTGGTCAGTGGTACATCAAATCAGACACAGCAGCTGAGAATATCGTCACTATGGTAGCAGAGTGGCTAGTCTTTGGTCAGTGGCACGTCAAATCAGACCCAGCAGCTGAGAACTTTGCCACAATGGTACCACAGTGGCTAGTCTTTGGTCAGTGGTACGTCAAATCAGACCCAGCAGCTGAGAACATCGCCACTATGGTATCAGAGTGGCTAGTCTTTGGTCAGTGGTACGTCATAACAGACCCAGCGGATGAGAACATTGTCACAACGGTAGCAGAGAGGCTAGTCTTTGGTCAGTGGCACGTCAAATCAGACCTAGCAGCTGAGAACATTGTAACAACGGTAGCAGAGTGGCTAGTCTTTGTGGCAGTGGCACGTCAAATCAGACCCAGTAGCTGAGAACATCGCCACTATGGTAGCAGAGTGGCTAGCCTTTGGTCAGTGGCACGTCAAATCAGACCCAGCAGCTGAGAACATTGTCACAACGGTAGCAGAGTGGCTATACTTTGTGTCAGTGGCACATCAAATCAGACCCAGCGGCTGAGAACATTGTCACAATGATAGCAGAGTGGCTAGTCTTTGGTCAGTGGTACATCAAATCAGACACAGCAGCTGAGAATATCGCCACTATGGTAGCAGAGTGGCTAGTCTTTGGTCAGTGGCACGTCAAATCAGACCCAGCAGCTGAGAACTTTGCCACAATGGTACCACAGTGGCTAGTCTTTGGTCAGTGGTACGTCAAATCAGACCCAGCAGCTGAGAACATCGCCACTATGGTATCAGAGTGGCTAGTCTTTGGTCAGTGGTACGTCATAACAGACCCAGCGGATGAGAACATTGTCACAACGGTAGCAGAGAGGCTAGTCTTTGGTCAGTGGCATGTCAAATCAGACCCAGCAGCTGAGAACGTTGTCACAACGGTAGCAGAGTGGCTAGCCTATGGTCAGTGGCACGTCAAATCAGACCCAGCAGCTGAGAACATCGCCACTATGGTAGCAGAGTGGCTAGCCTTTGGTCAGTGGCACGTCAAATCAGACCCAGCAGCTGAGAACATTGTCACAACGGTAGCAGAGTGGCTAGCCTTTGGTCAGTGGCACGGCTAATCAGACCCAGCAGCTGAGAACATTGCCACTATGGTAGCAGAGTGGCTAGCCTTTGGTCAGTGGCACGTCAAATCAGACCCAGCAGCTGAGAACATTGCCACAATTTTACCAGAGTGGCTATTCTTTGTGTCAGTGGTAAGTCAAATCAGAACCAGCAGCTGAGAACATTGTCACAACGGTAGCAGAGAGGCTAGTCTTTGGTCAGTGGTAAGTCAAAATAGACCCAGCAGCTGAGAACATTGTCACAATGATACCAGAGTGGCTAGTCTTTGTGTCAGTGGTACGTCAAAACAGACCCAGCAGCTTAGAACATTGCCACAATGATACCAGAGTGGCTAGTCTTTGTGTCAGTGGTACGTCAAAACAGACCCAGCAGCTGAGAACATTGTAACAACGGTAGCAGAGTGGCTAGTCTTTGGTCAGTGGTACGTCAAATCAGACCCAGCAGCTGAGAACATTGTCACAACGGTAGCAGAGTGGCTAGTCTTTGTGTCAGTGGCACGTCAAATCAGACCCAGCAGCTGAGAACATTGTCACAATGATACCAGAGTGGCTAGTTTTTGTGTCAGTGTTAAATCAAAACAGACCCAGCAGCTGAGAACATTGCCACAATGATACCAGAGTGGCTAGTCTTTGTGTCAGTGGTACGACAAAACAGACCCAACAGCTGAGAACATTGCCACAATGGTACCAGAGTGGCTATTCTTTGTGTCAGTGGTACTTCAAATCAGACCCAGCAGCTGAGAACATTGTCACAACGGTAGCAGAGTGGCTAGTCTTTGTGTCAGTGGCACGTCAAATGAGACCCAGCAGCTGAGAACATTGCCACAATGATACCAGAGTGGCTAGTCTCTGTGTCAGTGGTACGTCAAAACAGACCCAGCAGCTGAGAACATTGCCACTATGGTAGCAGAGTGGCTAGCCTTTGGTCAGTGGCACGTCAAATCAGACCCAGCAGCTGAGAACATTGCCACAATTTTACCAGAGTGGCTATTCTTTGTGTCAGTGGTAAGTCAAATCAGAACCAGCAGCTGAGAACATTGTCACAACGGTAGCAGAGAGGCTAGTCTTTGGTCAGTGGTAAGTCAAAATAGACCCAGCAGCTGAGAACATTGTCACAATGATACCAGAGTGGCTAGTCTTTGTGTCAGTGGTACGTCAAAACAGACCCAGCAGCTTAGAACATTGCCACAATGATACCAGAGTGGCTAGTCTTTGTGTCAGTGGTACGTCAAAACAGACCCAGCAGCTGAGAACATTGTAACAACGGTAGCAGAGTGGCTAGTCTTTGGTCAGTGGTACGTCAAATCAGACCCAGCAGCTGAGAACATTGTCACAACGGTAGCAGAGTGGCTAGTCTTTGTGTCAGTGGCACGTCAAATCAGACCCAGCAGCTGAGAACATTGTCACAATGATACCAGAGTGGCTAGTTTTTGTGTCAGTGTTAAATCAAAACAGACCCAGCAGCTGAGAACATTGCCACAATGATACCAGAGTGGCTAGTCTTTGTGTCAGTGGTACGACAAAACAGACCCAACAGCTGAGAACATTGCCACAATGGTACCAGAGTGGCTATTCTTTGTGTCAGTGGTACTTCAAATCAGACCCAGCAGCTGAGAACATTGTCACAACGGTAGCAGAGTGGCTAGTCTTTGTGTCAGTGGCACGTCAAATGAGACCCAGCAGCTGAGAACATTGCCACAATGATACCAGAGTGGCTAGTCTCTGTGTCAGTGGTACGTCAAAACAGACCCAGCAGCTGAGAACATTGCCACAATGATACCAGAGTGGCTAGTCTTTGTGTCAGTGGTACGTCAAAACAGGACAGCAGCTGAGAACATTTTCACAATGATACCAGAGTGGCTATTCTTTGGTCAGTGATACGTCAAAACAATCCCAGCAGCTGAGAACATTGTCACAATGATACCAGAGTGGCTAGTCTTTGTGTCAGTGGTACGTCAAAACAGACCCAGCAGCTGAAAACATTGCCACAATGATACCAGAGTGGCTAATCTATGTGTCACTGGCACATCAAAACAGACCCAGCAGCTGAGAACATTGTAACAACAGTAGCAGAGTGGCTAGTCTTTGGTCAGTAGTACGTCAAATCAGACCCAGCCGCTGAAAACATTGCCACAATGATACCAGAGTGGCTAATCTATGTGTCACTGGCACATCAAAACAGACCCAGCAGCTGAGAACATTGTAACAACAGTAGCAGAGTGGCTAGTATTTGGTCAGTGGTACGTCAAATCAGACCCAGCAGCTGAGAACATTGTAACAACGGTAGCAGAGTGGCTAGTCTTTGGTCAGTGGTACGTCAAATCAGACCCAGCAGCTGAGAACATCGCCACAATGGTACCACAGTGGCTAGTCTTTGTGTCAGTGGCACGTCAAATCAGACCCAGCAGCTGAGAATATCGCCACAATGGTACCACAGTGGCTAGTCTTTGTGTCAGTGGCACGTCAAATCAGACCCAGCAGTTGTGAACATTGTCACAATGATACCAGAGTGGCTATACTTTGTGTCAGTGGCACATCAAATCAGACCCAGCAGCTGAGAACTTTGTAACAATGGTAGCAGAGTGGCTAGTCTTTGGTCAGTGGTACGTCAAATCAGACCCAGCAGCTGAGAACATCGCCACAATCGTACCACAGTGGCTGGTCTTTGGTCAGTGGTACGTTAAATCAGATTCAGCAGCTGAGAACATTGTAACTACGGTAACAGAGTGGCTAGTATTTGGTCAGTGGCCCGTCAAATCAGACCCAGCAGCGGAGAACATTGTCACAATGATAGCAGCGTGGCTATTCTTTAGGCAGTGGGACTCAAATCAGACCCAGCAGCTGAGAACATTGTCACAATGATAGCAGAGTGGCTAGTCTTTGTGTCAGTGGCACGTCAAATCAGACCCACCAGCTGTGAACATTGTCACAATGATACCAGAGTGGCTCGTCTTTGTGTCAGTGGTACGGCATATCAGACCCAGCAGCTGAGAACATTGTCATTATGATAGCAGAGTGGCTATACTTTGTGTCAGCGGCACGTGAAATCAGACCCAGCTGCTGAGAACATTGTCACAATGATAGCAGAGTGGCTAGTCTTTGGTCAGTGGTACGTCAAATCAGACCCAGCAGCTGAGAACATTGTCACAATGGTAGCAGAGTGGCTAGTCTTTGGTCAGTGGTACGTCAAATCAGACCCAGCAGCTGAGAACATCGCCACTATGGTAGCAGAGTGGCTAGTCTTTGGTCAGTGGTACGTCAAATCAGACCCAGCAGCTGAGAACATTGTCACAATGGTAGCACAGTGGCTAGTCT